>BJBW01005205.1:0-122649 GCA_004320125.1 Scolopax mira | reverse complement strand
AAAAAAAAAAACCAACCCCAAAAAATCTGTACTGGCTTTAGCCTTTTTTTTTTTTTTTGTAGGTGTGTATTCTGTAGCATAGGACTAGGTTCTCTTTGTGGCTCTGAGTAGAAGGGCAGAGGGAAAGGAGGTGCATTTCTTTACATTTTTGTTTACATATTTACATTTACAAGGTGACCGCAGGCCACCAGCAGCGACTCCACTGAGGGTGGGCTTCTACCACAAAGCGGGGAGATGCTTCCCACTTGTTCAGTAGTCAGCCAGACGTCTGCCACACGGTTCTGGTTGTGCAGCTTGCCCTTACATGGCTTTATGTTGAACGTCTATATTCTATGAATTCATCCAGTGGGCAAGAGCCGGCCTCGTCTTACTCCCCCTGACCTTGCGGAAGTCTCTCCCGTCACAGAACAAGTTGCGTGTGAGACGGGGGCAGGATTTTGAAAGGATTTCATTGTGTAGGTGTCCTGGGGTATGTTGCCTCAGAGACAGGGTTTGGAGAAAGGGGGTTGTCCCCACCTGAGGATGGGGGTAGTCAGGCCGTGTGCTTCTGCAGTCCCTCGCTGGGGTCGTGGCCGCAAGAAATAGGCTGAAATTTGGGCAGACTCCTTGAAGGATCATTTCCTGGCATCCAGCAGCATGATGGGAGGTGGGTGCCAGGGCCAGCTTTGGTGTCAGGCATGTGGTAGCCTTCAGGAGTGGCTCTGCGAAGCTGGAGGAGTGATTCGTGGGGTGTCAGTGTGAAGGAGCAACGTAGCAAAGAACTGGAAAAAAAAAGAACAACCGCTCGGCCGCCTTAATTTTTATTTTTATTTTATTTTTTCAGTACTGCACTACAGATCTTTACTACATCATTGTAAAGCCATGCTTGAAAATGGAATGAGAGCATGGTTTGGCTTTGGGAAATATTTCTATCTCTATTATGATTAAGGGCACGAGATCAAAGGAGAATGTGGTTGCCTTGTGCCTCACTTACGCATGTGGGGCCTCACTGAACTTGATGGGAACTGCACACATGCAGGCAAGAAGAATCTGCTCATAATTGGTTTACTGTTTGCTTAAAGAGACCGGATTTTACAAAGTTTTGTCTTGAGCAGTTTTCTCCCCATTTCCATTTTAAAGCAGAAAGTATATAAACAGCAGCAACGAGACCATTTTTTTTGGTTGGTTTGTTTAAAATCTGATAAACCAGAGTTTGCCTTTTGTAAGCTGAACTTCAGCCGATTTTTGATGGCTTAAACAATTTGCTGCTCAGAAGGAAGGACCTTAAAAAACCAGGGAGGTAGGTTTAGGCTTGTCCAGAGACTGTGTTTCTGCACGTGTTCGTACATTCCAAGGCTGTCATTCTGCCTCCCAGTTCAGGGTTTCTCCTTGCAGCTGGTAAGGAACAGCTGAATAAACTTCACTGCGAATTCAGAAAGCTTAAGTAGGGATCAGCTTCTTAGGGTAAATCTCAGGGTATCTCTGCTTCCTCAAGCAGAGTGTAGTTGCCAGCTAATTAAACCCAAACTTGATGGAAATATTTGGTGGTGAAATTAGTGAGAATATTCTCCATTCCAGCGTGAACACTGGAGAGCCTGAGAGGGCCTGAGCAGGCACTGGAGGCCAGTGGGAGCTGAAGAAGAGCCAAAATTAAACAGCCAATTCCCAGCCACGCTTGTCAGTTGTGCTAGAAAGTTGTGATGCTCATTAGCTTGTTTTTGTAGACGCTGAGCTGGTTGTGTGTGCTATTGGTAGGATCATCTGCACAGGGCACTGATCTAGCATAAAATCTGATGCAGAGCCTTTCAAAGACATTTCGAAACTAATAAGCATACTGTCCTTAATCCATCCCATTGTCTTGGTATTACATGGCTTTTCAAGCACGGAGAGCTCTTTATGTTTCAAGCTGGACCGGAGGAGGGATGAGTACGAAACATGCCCTTGAACTTGGTGACCCGTGTGTGTTTGAGCCAGATTTGTAATTTGCGTGTTAATATTTCAGTGTTTGTCTAGGTACCTATAAAACAAACAAACAAAAAAACCAAAAACCTGTTTAATAGTGCGAGAAACAGGAGTAAGAAATGCAACTACTAAATTCTGTCTAGCTTGGTCTTTTCTTTTGCTGACTCACCAAAACCATAGGGCTTGGTATTTAATTATGTGTTTTTTAATGGGGGAATCTATGAACCCCATCAGATGGGAATATACCCATCCCTCTCTGTAGAGCCTGGATGGTTATGTGCTGCTCTGTGTCACTAAGACTTCCAGCAGACAGAATCTTTATTTTTAGGCACGCAACACTTTCTATCTCTAGTCTTATGCCTCCTGAAAAGGCAGGAAGCCATGATGCACTTCCATTCAGTAAGTCTGGATGTGACCCGAAAGAAGAAACCAGGAAAAACAAACAAACAAACAAACATTTGGCTTTTCTCATATATTAGGATAAACAGCATTTGCCTGTAACTACCCGAAGCATTTTCAGTCATTTGAGCTCTTTGCAACCTTTCAACAATTTATGGAGGGATAAAAAAGCATCTCAAATTACTTTGTAAGCATGAGCCATACCATCCTCAGCAAAGTGATAGCTATCACTGTTAACAGAACTTAATGCCTGGTTTGGATGCTATTTCTTTTCAGGACTGTTGTATTAATCTTGTGTTTTGGTATCTGTCTTTTTCCCCTGTGTGTTGGTTGGTTTTTTTCATGAAAAGATAGACATTGCAGAGTAAGTGTTCCTGTCTAAGGGGCAATAGTTTGTTGGCTTTGTACACTGTATTGTAGAAACACGGTAACCTAGAGATGTTTCGCAGATTAAACCTAAACTTCCCACCCTTGTGCGTTTGATCTCTGTGAGATTTATATATTTAATTTTTTTTGGTCTGTATAGAGGCTAAATGATCAAGGAACATACCTAGTTTGCCTGTTAAAGACATGTTTGCACTCTGATTAGCATTCAGGTATTGCAGGAAATGCCATACTCAGATCAGAAGCTTTTATGCTAAACACGAGGTGGGGGGGGAAACCCTTATGAAATACCAGGGGGGAAAGGAGTGAGTTTCTTTGCCTCCCCCCAGGAGACACCATTGAACTGCAGACCTGCTGGTATCACTGCTTCCTATGGGCTTCTGAAGAGCATTGTGAAACCATTTTGAGCCTTAACTTAATGTGGGATTGGGGTTTTTTTTCCCTCTCCCCCCCTTTATCTTTACAAAACTCCTGCCAGCAGCAGCAGAGGCGCTGGAAATGTGTCCCGGCGGGGCGAGGAAAACATCCTTGTAACACAAGTTACATTTGATTCATGTCTGAAGATAGTCTTCACAAACACGAGGGTGAGAAACACAGCTAAAAAAAGTTTAATCGTTTCTTAAACCATCACCTTCTACAGCATTTATGCTGTATTCACCAGGGAAAGCCATCTGTACCCACACTGTCAGGTTTTTTTCTTCTTTTTTTTTTTTTTTCCCTTCCCTTCCCTGAGTCCTGGGCATATTGCGCTTATAAAAATAGTATTCCCTGTAAACCAGGCTTTGGGAGCCAAACACTGTGAACGTTCAGAGCTACTGTTTTCTACTGAGATTTAATTAATGCTGGGAACGAGGCACAAGCAGCTCACATTGAGAGAGTCTTACAATAATGTTTTACTTTAAAGGACATCAAATGCACCAACTACGCTTATATCTTTGTCTCTTCCCAGAGGCTTACCTGGCTTGATAAAGGTATACGTAAATTGAAAAAAAAAAACTCTCCAGGGCTTAGTATAGAATTATAGGTAATTTTACTTGCCATTGAAATTTTTTATTATTTCAGAAGAACAGGTACTTTCACAAGCACAACGGGTGAAAAGCATGCAAAATCATGAATCCCTGTTTTTTGTGTTTAATTTCCAGCTAACAGTTAATGAAGCAGCCGCTCAGCTGTGCGTAAAAGATAATGCATTGTTGACCAGGAGAGATGAACTCTTCGCACTAGCTCGGCAAATCTCTCGAGAAGTTACATACAAGTATACTTACAGGACCACCAAGTAAGGTTTTAATTAACTCAAAGGACCTTTACTTTCAGGGAACTAATCAGTCTGATGTCATTTCTTTTGAAGCACTAGAGACACTTTTTTTTTTCTTGCTCTTTTTCTAGCAAAGTGCTCCTCTGAGGGGGGTAGGAAAATGCTATTTAAGTCATGAAGCTTTTAAACTGCTAAGGTTTAGCTGTCTTGAATTACCTTTTTATTTGCTCTCTAGTTTTCCAGATTTTTGTGATGATAGTGCATGTTGAGAGGCATCTGAGAGGTTGCCAATTTCAAGTATTTGAGGAATTTGTGTATTTCAAGGTTAATGTAAATAGGCAGAGTAGCCAAAGCTGCTTAAAGTATCATATTTTTTTTTCCATATACAGATTTGGCTTGTTAGTTTCCAGGAATGAAAAAGATACAGTCATAGGGAGTGGCTTACAAACTTGTTCTGAAAGAACTGAGTCCTAATTTAAGTTGTTACTGTTTTGTTAAATTAACTGCCTTTGCAGAACAGTAACAAAGGCTTAACAGCTTTTAAATACAATTAAAACATTAGAATTAATAAATAAGTTTGAAAGTCCTGATACTTTCTATATATTGTTTTTAAATGTTAACTCCCTGATGCAATACCCTTTCAAAGTATGTTTTCTTACACTTCTCAGAGCTTTTTATGGTTTCCCCTTTCGTCTATAGTGATTAATGTAAATAATTTTGGGTAAGCAATGCCATGGGTGTTTCTGTAATTCTCTGTGCTCAGGTAGTTTTCCTTTCTGTTGGATAGAAAAGTGTGTGAGTCTCTTGGCACTTTTGAGAAGGACACGAGTCCTTTGTATTCCTCTGTGCTTATGTGACATTTGCCACCAAGTCCAAGGGAATTGAAAGTATTTTCCATGCATCTCACTTGTTCATGCCTGGTATTTTAATTTTTTTTCCCTTGACTCTGTTTTTCATGATTCTTTCTGATGGTCAGAGTTAATCTGCTGTTTACTGATAGTGTATGTGTCTTCTCTTCTAGATCTAAATGTGGAGAGAGGGATGAGCTGTCACCAAAGAGGATCAAGATGGAGGTACAGTATTGTGACTCCTGTATTTTGACCTATACGTGCTAAAATTCACTTTTGTTTTGAAGGGATCTGTCTTAAGGAAATTTGTCGAAAAAACCTTTGACAGATAGTTGATGGGTGTGAGAGAGAGAGAGGGGGAGAACATCACCACTGTCTCTGAATGTAAATGCTTGATGGATAAACCTGTAGGAGCAAGGGTAAAGAGTAGGATTTGCTTGATGATGAGGTTCCTCTCGGTCTTTTGCACTCTGAGTGAGTAGGAGGAATGGGACTTGCTGGCTTCCTGTAGTGGAATAAGCTCAAGCGCTCTAGGAAGTGTTTCCAAAAGTCTTTTAAATCAGTCTGGGGTGGGGTTTTCTTAATTTGTTTGAGTCAGTTTTTGGTCGTGTCCAGACTCCAGAGTTCTGGGTAAGGATCGGTGGCAGAATACTGGCCATCTCTGACTATGCTATAATTTCTAAAACTGGACAGCTTGAGAAGTTAGAAGCTCACTAAAGGCTGTATAGGTCAACACAAATGGTTGTGCCTGTAGATATTAATTTATCTTTTTTGGTTTTTTTGGTAATTGTCTGTGAAAAGCGTGTGTGTGCATGGCTAATGTAAATACCTGCACAAGAGGTTCTCGGGGAGACGCTGAGAGTTTCTTGTTAGGACTGCAGGAGCAACATATATAGCTCACCCTTTTCTTCAGAGACCGCTGCTGGAAAGTAAATGTGAGGTCTTTTAAAAAGTCGCTTTTAGTAATAAAAAATTAATAATAATTGTAGGTATGTATACCTGTATTCCTCATAAAAATAGCATGTCTTTGTTTTTATTTTTTAAAAAAAGTACTGTTTCACCATGAGATGGGTATCTAATTCATTCATAGCATTGTGGGGATTTTGTTGTACTGTCTACTCCAAAAGGTGTAGGTTAAATGTGTGCTAGAATGTAAGCTAAGCTAGGCCTGAGCTAGATTTGTACGTGACAGGGATAGGCAATATATTCTTTGACTGCAGAGGAGAGTTGTAATATATTCTGGAATGCGTTTCTCACGTGTAACTCATTCTGTGATAAATGATGCACTGAATGCAAGGCTTTCATTTATTCTATTTTTTTTCCAGTAGCGCGAGACTTTGTTACCTGTACAAAGGCCTTTCCTGTGAGGCAAACCCCAGAGAGAGCAGTTAGTTTTGAAAAGGCACTTAGGAATAGGTATAGAGGAGTCAATCTTCTATTTTTATGTATTTATTAAGCTACATCAGTCTGTGTACAGTTGTAGTTGGACTTTATGTAATAGAGAATATATGTGTGCTTTGAGGATTCACTGGTAGCTTTGGTGATAAGTCAGCTGGGTCATTTACGGACCTTGGGATTTCCTTTGACATAAGCTTGTTCTTTGATCTGCAAAAAAGAGCAGGGAAAAGCTATGTTGATTTTATCCACCTTCACCATCATCTGCCTTGACCAGCATGATGAAGGACGATTGCTTCTTGAGTCTGCCCTCTTCTCCAGTCTAGTCTTAACCTAGAAGAGCTGGTGGGAAGCTGCTTGAAGTAATATTTCACTAATATATTAAATTTCAGGTGTTAGGAAGTTTTTCTTGGATTCAGTAATAATCGATGATGAGCAAGTATCTGAAATGACCCACTGCAAAGGAGCTGCTCTTTTTCCCCTCCGGACCTTCATTGAAAGAAAAAGTAAAATTGAAATCCTGAAGAATACAGTCTGAAACTTTAGGTCTTTTGGAGAGCAGGAAATTTGGACAGCCTTAGGAGATGTGTGTTCTTTCATTTTCTATACGGTGAAATCTTAAAAGTCTGGAAGGCCTGCTTTCTCTAGGCACATTTTAGCTCAGTAATTCTGAGAAAGGATGTTGACTTGGTTTTCTTTTTATCTAAAATTACCAGCCGTATTTTAAAATGCTTGTGAAAATTTTATGTCCTAACTGTAGAAATGACTGTTTCAGAAATATGACTTTTTTCCACAATAAGAAATTAAAAATACAGCTAAATGACATAATTCATGCGATAGCAAAGCATTATTAATTTTGAAGTTACCGGTGTTGTTATTGCCATAAATGTCTTTTTTGGGGGGGGGAGTCTTCTAAGGAGTAAACCATTACTTCAGTGCATTATAATTCTGAGGTACACTGTAAATCATGGACCTTTCTTCAAAGAAATTAAAACAGATGTAGTACTGCACAGTAGGTCACTCACATGTAGTGTTTTGGGTTCTTGGGGCTTGCATTTTGCAGGAAGAAGAAAAAGATCCTTTTTTAGTAGTACATTTGGGGATTTTGGGGGGGTTTTGTGTTTGCTTTTAGAAAGGTGGAGGTAAAAATGAAAATAGTAGCAAACGCTACAGATTTTTCCTTCTGTTCTGGATAAGAATTCCTCTTTAAAGTTGTAATGTTTATTGTGGCTCTATTAGCTCTCTGTCACACTAATAGCAGAGGGTCTGAACATGGGTGATTTTTTTGCTGTAATTAGCTATGTCTTTTTATTTTTCCTTTTTCTTTTTTTTTTTTTTTCTCTTAAAGGTCATTTTGCTTTTCTGTTTTAAGGCTGAACTCTGTATTTTGATTCACCATTCCTTTACCCATTAGTCATTAATGTCTCCGCAAAGCGTGGTCTGAAATACAAAGCACTTGAATTTGGAAAGACTTCACACCCTGCTTGCATAGTGTAAAAGATTACCTAAAAAAAAAAAAGAAGAAAAAAAAAGATGAGTTAATTTCCTGATGTATATTACAACTTAAAAAACAACCCTCCAGAGAGACTCTGAAGGTCATCCTTGAGCAGAGCTGTGTGTGCAAGCTGCAGCACTGCTGGGTTACAGCCACCATTGTAAATTTATCCTCTTTGTGAGTATGAAACTCACATATTACATTAGAAACATTACAAAGAAACAATGTGCCACGAATTACATCAAATTACCTGTAAAAGCCTTTCTCTCCCCCTCTTATTCGGTGAGTGGGTGGGCGAGCTGTGGGAGTGAAGTGTAGATAGGAGAAGGGGGGGGGGAAATTCCAGGCGAATGAACAGAGTAAAGGCGTGGAGGGAGTGAAAAAGGGAATGGAGCGAATTGGGATTTGGAAGTGGATTATCAAGAAAAAAAGGGGTTGTAGTTCCTAAATCTGGACTGGATGAGGAGTGGGAGAGGTGAATAGGGATGGAAAAGGCACGTCCTCCTACAAAACAAGGTTTCCCCCCCACCCCTGCCTCATAGGTGGGGTGGGGTGGGGGCACCCCTTGTTTTGTCACTTTCTGTGACTCAGAAGCAGCACCGCTCAAAGCCATGAGCTGGTGTGGCAGCAGCTTTTAGGAAGCAAAGCAAGTCACAGGGACATCACACAGAAGCTGTGGAGGGAGAGGCTACCCACAGCTGCTCCTCCTCCTTCCCGTGGGGGTTGATGAGGTTCCCCTTCAGAGTCAGCGTGACCAGCCAAGGGAGCAAAGAAGGAGAGTTTTGAAGATGCTCTTGCTGCCGGTGGTGTAAAGGAATTTGTTCCGTGGGGCAGTGTCTCTGCTCAGTGGAACAAGATGGATGGGGGGAGCTTGTAAAAGCTAGATCCACGGAGCCCGGCGGGAGTCGGGGGGCCCAGGCAGGAAGACCAAGTGGAAGCTGGAAGGAAGCATCTTCCCTTGGTGCCAGGAACGGGTGCGGGGAGAGGAGAGAAAAGGCCCACCTCCACCACTGCCGAGGAGGTTGAAAAGAAAACCAGTGAAAGTGTAGTGTAGGATTTGTTTTTTGTTTGTGGGGTTTTTTTTTTTTGGTTGTTTTTTGTTTTTCACGAAAACAGCAAAAGCAGTAAAAGCTACTGTTTGCATAGGGAAAAAAAAATAAAAAATGTCATTAGAGGGAGCGAGAAAGCCCACGTGGGACTGAGAACATCTGCTGCACGGAGCCGCTTGGAAAACAACTGAGCAGCAGCCTGGCAAAGCACAAACCAGGTCCTCCTGACCACAGAGGGAGAAGGAACCACCGGGCAACCCTGGGTTGTCCCTGTCCCAGCCTGCTCCTCCTCAGCCCTTACCTGCAGGGCAGCGGTGAGGACGGGCTCTGGGAAGGTGATCCAGGAGAACTGCATCCTCACCCCAGAGGTGTCTGCCCAACCGATGGATGGGCGAGGGGTCACAGCACAGTGGGCTGCTGGCCCTGCTTCTGGGCAACAGCCTCTGGATTTTGTTGGCAAGGAGTCACGGATAACGTTGGAAAGAGCCACGTTACCTGTTCTGTTGCAAAACTAGCATCCCGAGTGAGAGGTTTTTGGTGTATTCGGTTTCTCATCTTCCTACGCGTAATCGTTCCCCTCTCCTAAACAAATTCCGGTCTAACTATGAAAATGGTCAGTGCTCACTGAAGTGTGCTGCAAAGCCTTTGTTTCTAGAGGATGAGGTTTTGTGTCAATTTACCTGTTTATGAAATTTTGCATACCTGCCATGTTTATTTTTACCCTGAGGGGGTACGTTGGGTGGATGAAAGCAGTATGCAGTGTTCAGACAGGTTTTTGGTTGGTTGGTGGTTGTTGGGTTTTTTTCCCCTGAGCATAAATTATAGCTTTATTAGCATTGCGTTGCACTGAGGGTCTGGCCACCTGCAGTGGGTCCGACCACCGCTCTGCAGCACGTGAGGGCATGGACCTTGTAGTCCTTCCCTTTGCAGTTTTTCTGAAAGATCATGGAATTGTCAGAGTTAGAAGGGACCTTCTAGAGATCATCCAACCCAACTCCCCTGCCAAAGCAGGGCTGCCCAGAGCACATCACTCAGGACTGCATCCAGGTGGGTCTTGAAGATCTCCAGAGAAGGGGACCCCACACCCTCCAGGGCTCTGCACCCTCCCCATAAAGAAGTTCTTCCTCATATTTGAGTGGAACTTCCCATGTTCCAGCTTGTGCCCATTGCCCCTTGTCCTATCGCTGGAAACCACTGAAGAGTCTGGCTCCAACATCCTTCAACCCTCCCTTTAGATACTTATAAATAAGGTATCCCCTCAACCTTCTCTTCTCCAGGATAAGAGCGTTATCCTGGACATAACGCCTTTTGCCTTTGGCTGTAGAATCAAGGGAAGATATACCTAATTAGGTGTAATTTTTGATATCTGGTTCTACAGATCCTCAGTGATCTGATGTCACTCAAATCTGATGTTTCCAGGTTTGAGGTCTGTCTTAAGCTCTCTAGCGTCTTCTCCCATGTTAAGACTCACCTATACTGTGCTTTTGTAAACACTTCTGGATGTGCCCCTGTTTTACATGAGCTTTCCTTTTATAATGCCAGGCAGGATAAATTTCTCATCTTGAACCTTTGCTTCGATGATTAATTCATTTTAATGGAGTCTGGCAGGCTTTCACAGGAACTTTCTTCGCTTTACATATGCAGGCTGCAGAAGAGATTTGCATGTTGTAAGAGTTGGAGACAGAAAGATTTATTGAATCATGATTTCCCATAGTACATAAAGTCTTTGCTGCCCTGCTTTTAAAATAGTGGTATTTCATTTTGTGATAGGAGTATAGGTACCGTCTGAAAGGCATTGAACGTCAGGAGGCTCCGCTCGGGTTCTCACCGTTCGTACACCCAGCTGCTGTGCCTCATTCTCAACTACCTATAAACTTGATTTCTTAAAAATCTCCAAAGCTGCCGCGATGAGTGACAGAAACCACAGGCCTGAGTCTGCCTGGCAAGGCTGAATGTAAACTAGTTTAATGTCAGTGACAACAGTAGTCTGGATTCACCTGAAACTGTGACAGATGAGACAGGATTGCCTGTGTTTGCCATTTTAGATAGGCAGCAGTTGTTGCACAGGGGCTGTGTGTGTTTTATGCACAAACTTCAATGAAGTGGGTAGCACAAACATATAAGTTGCAGTCCAGAAGTTCAGGAAGGTGTGTTTTGTTGTTTGGTTTGTTTTTTTTTTTTTCTTCTGAGTGAAGAAAAAACAGTAATATATCCCTCTTGATCTTTGGTTTCTTCTTGTACTCAACAGGATGGTTATCCTGATTTCCAGGACACGGTCCAGGCGCTCTATCAGCAAGACAAAATGCCTCTTGCTTTGGCTAAAGGGAAGAGTGAAGACTCAACAGTTCTTAATTCCCAGGTAAACCACTTACACTACTCTGTGAATAATAGAGGCTGTGTCTTTGTGCATTGATTTTGGTGTATTGTTTTGATGACTAAAGTAATTACTGTCAATTTTGAAAGGCTACCTAGCTTAGCTGTGATTGCATCACTCTTAATTGGGGTTTGCCTCCTGAAAGTGTTCTGACACAGCGCTGCAGCTTTACCCTTGTTAGCTCCAAGGAGGTAAAATTTAGTGTAGTAGGCTTGAAAATACGTGATTGCCTGTTGGGAGTAAGTAGGGTACTATTGGTACAGTATGTGCTGTGTTACTTGCGTTATTAGCTATAAATGGAAAGTTCAAGCTACTGAGTCTACTGAGAAATAGAGTAGGCGATCCTGGAGTCCTCAGTTCTGACATTTCTTGTAAGAAGAAAAGCCAATATATTTAGGAAACTGTGAACCTCTGGATCTGGGAGGATAAATTGCCTTTCTAAATACCATCTACCCCGGTGGAAGTGCAGTGGGTTTTTTAAGTATCCAGAAAGATTTTTATAAATGAAGATGGGTTTCTGGTTCTTCCCTTGTTTTATCCCGGCCTTGAGGCAGATACAGAGCTCCTGCTGCCAGGTGTTGCCAAGGAGGGATTTTATGATTAGTTGCAACAACTTTATTTTGTGTAGCTGATTTGGGCAAATGTAATCACCACATTTTCATGTTAGATTACATTATAGGAGTTACACTCATGTTTTCTGAGACTAGATGTGTTACCCTGTCTTTTACCTTCTTCTATTGCAAAGTGGTGTAGAGTCATACAAATCTGTTTATTGTGATACATCAAAAAGCAATTATGTTACATATTCTGATGTCACATAATGATTAAATGAACTTAATTTTTGCAAGCTTATTTTCATCTGGTATATGCTTTGAAGTTTTCATTGGTCACTGCTACATCACAATGGACTAGAGATTCATTTTAAGCTTAAGCATATCTGCAACGCTACAGTTTTTTCTGTGGTGATTAGAAGCATTATTGCAGTTTAAAATTCTGGTTTTATCGCAGTTAAACAACAGAGAGGGCATGAGTAAGAAATGTTTTATTCTTTTAGAAAGTTATTTTACAGTTCAAAAGTTGTAAAAGGAGTGACAGAGTAGCAAAGTTAAAGCATGCTTGAAAGTAAAGTATTTGAAAATAGTTTCTTTTTTCACCTACCTCCCAAGACCAAGCTTGAGCTACCAGTGTTCTTCTGCAGAACTTGATGAGCTCTAAGCCAAAGTAAGTAAATACTGGTTATGTCATGACCCTGCTGTCAGGGTCATTGCTGTGCTGGAGAAGCTCAGACTTTGCTGGTTTATTAGGCTGCCATTGTATTTGTAGATTGTTAACCTATGCTGAGTAAGCAGACTTCTGTGGGAAGTCAGGACTTCCATCCTCTCCCAAGAAAAGTTAAGTCCTCTGCAATTAATTGGCCTCTGTACTAGTCGAAGATATTACGGCATTACCCAAAAAAGAAACTGATTTTTTTCCTATCAATCGCAGCTGTTAAGTTTATACACTTTCTGTTCTTATGTTCATTGTGGCTTCTCTAAATCAACTTTCTTGACTTGTGATTTTCTTTTTAGTTTTGCAAGATGCTTATTTACATTCTCGAGAACAAGATTATATTGAAAGTTAGAATTCTCTTGGCAATAAAGTCAATGACAAACATTCAGACGCCATTTCCTCCCACGTTGCACTGCATTGTGTAGTTTCACTCTCTAGAGGTGTATAGGTCTTGTTCTTCTTCTAGACAGACATTTCACACCTTTATCCCCCACAAACATACTGTCATCCTACACTTTCAGAATGGCAGATTTTTAAGCCTGTGTAGTGCTGTTTCCTAAAATAAAGATTCCAAGATGTCTGGTGAAATCTTGGCATAAGTTTTTAGCAGATGTTGCCATTGCTCTTGGAATACTTTGTGAAGACACATACTTGAGCAGAGCTAACTGGATAATTAAGACATTATTTTTCGCTTTTCTTGAGATTCTCTTCGCGTAACCTGCAGTCCTAAAGTGCAGAAGGTGCTTTTTTTGTGTGGTTTTGAAGAAGAGAATTTAATGTTACATTTCTTGTGGATGAACTAGGGCAGCTTGGATTTTAAGTATTCTTGAGTGACTCAGATGTACGGTATGAAAATCTTTATGGGTGCAAAGATATTTTGTTTGCTTGAGAGTTTTGAAGAAACTGTAAAGCACACATCTGTACATATGAGTCAACAAAAACCTATATCTAGGCTGTTAGTCTTTTTGATTTGATACTGATTTTTCTTCCCCGTGTTTTGACTCACTGAATGTATGTATATATAAAAAAATTTTTTTTTTTTTTGCTTTATTTGCAGTCGGAAAAGGTGATGGCAAAACAGATGGAGTTTCTTTGCAACCAGGCTGCATTAGAGAGACGTCTTTCCACAGGGTGTTACAGACAAAACTCAGAAGAGCACAGCCCCAATGGCATGTCATTAGATAATGCTGATGGACAAGGTAGGATAGCTTCTGGGCACGATGCTGCTGCTAGCAAATGCCTTTGGTATTATGCAACCTTTGTCAGCAGTGTTATTTATCTAGTGTAGAACACCTGAACCCTGAACGGACAAGACAAGATCTCTGCCCTGAAGTGCTTACAGTCTAAATAATGCAATCAGATGTACAGTCAGATTCTGCTCTGTTACTCTAATGTGTCTGGGCAAACTGCTTTCCCTATGGATCATGTGGGAGGGAAGAAGGTAGGGTGCACTACTGTTAATCGAGGACAGAACTTGGCTCTAGGTTTGTCCTAAGTTTTGAAAATAGAGCAGGATGTTGTGTTTGTGGTTGGACTTGATGATCTCAAAGGTCCCTTCCAACCCTGAAGATTCTGTGACTCTGTTTCACTTGTCTTCTTGCTCTGTGAAAATTGAAAGTAAAGCAGGCAGTGTAGTTGGTACCCTTTTTTGTTTACCTCTTTGCAGTCTAGGAACAAAGCCTCAGGAGCTGGCAATATAAATGACTTAGAATTACTTAGCAGATTCTAGAGATGTTCTTAGTAGCTTGTTATTCTTCAAAACGCTTACCATTTTACCAACTGGCTATTCCTTAGCTTGAATTAATTTTAGGACTGTTTGTTTTGCTTCTGTTTGGTTTTCTTCTTTTACTGTTATGAAACGAGATGGAATGTTACAAACACAAGAAATACAAGCAGAAGTTCTCGTATCTGTTTTCTAAATGCTAGTTTGTTTAAGGAGGGGGGAAGAGAAGCGGTAGAGGGAGAAATTAAGGGAAGCAATGTAAGTAAGCATTAAAACATAGGTTTTCATTTGCATGTAGCAATGTGCCATTGGTGTCAAGCGGTGTGGTACACAACTACACAGGAAGAATTAGGTGTGTGGGTTCAGCTCTTCTTGGTAGTGCAAGTTTCTTTATGCCATTTATCCATTGTGCACTGGGAGAGGGAATTTTTAGGATCTCAAAGGGTTTTCTGAGTGGAATAAGCAAGTTATTTTTTTAATTTTTTGTTGTTGTTGTATGGCTGAGTGTCCCTTTCTAGCAGTGCCTGTGGAATGGTCTGCAAAGCAGCATATTTACATAAGCCTTGTTTTGCTAGAAGTCTTCCCTGGGCAGCTGGAAATCAGGACGTGGCTTTGCTGATAGAATTAATATGTCGTGAAGGTCTCTACCTGCTTTTTAGTGTTGCTTTGTTTTTAACGCGTCAACATTTCACTGTGGACAACTTCCAGGTGAAAGACCCTTGAATCTCCGCATGTCAAATCTGCCAAGTAGACAGTTGCAGCACATTTCACTTGATGGAGAGCAGCACGTTGGGAAACCTCTCTGCAGTGATTTGATCCGGCTTTACCCCAGCGGCGAGGCAAAATCCCAGTCCTCAGGTTAGTGCTGTCCCCTGTAAATTACCCACCATTTCTTACAAAGCCAGTGATGAACCCTACTAACACCTGATGTCTCTGAGTGAAGAAGCTGGCCGTGCAGGCTGGCATGCTTCCTGTGTAACCTTTTCATCAAGGCTTTGGATAAAATTTGGATGACTGTTACTTAATCTGGGAAAAATTTAGAGGATGCCCTAACTGGGTTCCAATAAGCCTCGGAGAGCAGCACTGACCCCAGCTACTTTTAAACACTTATGGTGCTGTCATTGTAACGTGGTCTGATTATAACATGGCTTCACTCTGTAAAAAGGAAAAAGGGTTTTTATTCTGACTCATAAAGACCTAGCGCTTTCTGCACTGGGAACAAAATGATGCAAGTAAGTCTTTTAAACTGGGTTGCCCATTCACTGACTTCTGCTCACTGGCAAACTTGTGATTTACCTCTGGCATCAGGAGAAACTCATTTTAAGCTTGTTAGAAGACAGCAAAAATCCTTTGTGAAATCTGTACGGGTGGTTTCAGTTTAATACTGGGTGGGCTGGGTGGAATCTCAAGCCAGGAGTTCTTGAGGGTCTCACAACTGTAGGAATAATAAAATCCTACCTGAGTTTGGAAGAATGTGATGGGAAGGAGGTTATTTGGAAGAAAAGATGCAAAAGGAGTTGTTTTGAAGACTGGGCAGAATCTTGCATCTTCCACTTTGGTATATTGCACTCCTAGCTCACCTTTTTTTGCAGTTTGTCCCAGTGTTGATTCACTTAGTGAAATTTCTAGTTGTGAATTTTTACCAGTTCCCTTTCAAAATGCAAGTGCAGAGTGCATCTCCACTGAGCCCTGCTCCCGGAGCAAATTGAAGTAAATCAGTGGTGATTACTCTGTCATCACTGCAGTGTGACTGCAGTGGTTCTGACCCACCTGGGTTCAAACCCATTAGCAGGGGACAGAATTTATGGGTTCAACTGTTACTATCTACATGGTTCATGGACCTTTTTCTTGAGTTAAGAACAGACTACATTTGTTTCTAAGCAGTGTTTTTAACATCTCTTTTTTTTTTCTTCTTCTTCTTTCTGTTCTTGATGCAGAAGGCCTTGGTATTTTAAAGGATTTTCCTCATTCGGCTTTTAACAACCTAGAAAGGAAGGTCATAAAAACAGAACCTGAAGACACAAGATAGTCATTCTGCTCTGGAAAATGGTGTCATAGTAAAGAACGAAACTTCACAAGAGAAAACAAAACCAGCCTTAATAACCAGTGTTGCCTCATTCAAATAAAAGATTTCAATAGCCAAAGCCTAAGAACTGGTACAGTAATCTGTGGAAACAGGAAAGCAAGAGACACTGCAAACTAAAACAGTAATACAGGTGGATAAACATTCCTGTAAAAGCGGTTTTATAAAGTGGGAAGATTCACAAATTAATATTGTGGGTCTTCATTATTTAAGAATGTATTATGTGTTTGTATAACTTATCAAAGTAAATCTAGATGTCGGGACGTGTATTGAGTCCAGTAGATGTGGCTACAGTTCATTTTACTTGAAAT
Organism: Scolopax mira; assembly: GCA_004320125.1. NCBI lineage: Eukaryota > Metazoa > Chordata > Aves > Charadriiformes > Scolopacidae > Scolopax > Scolopax mira. The sequence goes on along the minus strand of BJBW01005205.1, from coordinate 106,123 downwards.
TTCAGTGTCTACTTTAAGTGTACCTAGCGTACATATGGTTGTTAAACATTTGAATTGAAAATCCTTGGAGAATTAGGAATGCGAACCTTGTGACACAATTAACAGCAACTTTGCAACAATATTTGTAGAAAATAAGAAAGAAAAAAAAAAGAAAAAATGCATAAAATATGTCATGGTTTAAAATGTTATGTGGATATAGCATTTGATAGACCTAGACCCTGGTTCTGTATTATAGCGGACGTACTTGACACTTAACTATCGTTACATCACTTTCAATGGTTTCAGCAGCCTTTGTGTAACACACTTACAGCATAATACCTACCTACAGTTCAGGGGTGTAGAAAACACCAGTTAGAGTATGGAAGAGTCCATGTGATTGGCTGCCATTCCCTTGAGGAAAAACTATGGCTTTCTATAGCGTACAATTACCAAAACCTCATTTGGTAGGAAACCCGAGAGACCAAGGAGCACGGACAGGGCTGCAGAAATTGTGATTCAGACCATTATCGCTTTTTGGGACTTCTCTCTGGATCTTTTAAAAAAAAAAAAAATTTTTTTAAAAATGCATCCTAGGTGTGGCAAAGATGAAATATGATGCAGGATTTATGCATCGGTGTAAAAGGTTGCACTTGATATCCAGAAACCGTAACATCTTTTGGAGGAGAGAGACAAAGGAGTTATGTCTTTAGCATGTGGCTCCTTATTAAGTGCTGTCCAGCCCACATGATTCTATGAATATACCGTATACTGCATACAGTATGCCAATACGTTTCTTTATATATGTGATTAATTAACATCTGTATCCTTTTATTTATTTGACAGTTTTTATTTTTTTGTACATTTTTCACTTTTGCAGATGTCATTTTATCTAAGGAGAAGTAGTCGCCATATAACTTTGGAGTTTACCACGGTGTGTTTGTGTGCATCCCTTGTTCCTCTGCGCAACTCCCTCCGTGAGAGTTGCCTCCCCGCGGCCTAAAGGGTTTATAGGCCTCAGTTTCTGAATATGAGGGGGTGTTATTTTTTGCCTACGACATGTTCTGGATTTGGGAAAGGCAGGGCTGAAGAAAGGTCCCGTGCCAGGCGGGTAAATGTCCATGTTCAGGTGTGCCCCTTCACGTCTGCAGTTTGCTCCTGTGTCCCAGGTGTGTAGGAACCACCCCTTGCCACGGTCTGTGTCGTACCGAAACGGTCAGCAAAACGTGAGCTGAAATGTCTACACTGCACTCTCTTATCACTGTAAACCTATCTAATTATTTTATCACTTTTGATTTGTGGAACAAAGCTTTATAGTAGAAACACCAGTAAACAACTTTTTATACTATTAAAATGTTTGGGTTTTTTTTTTTTTTTTTAAAAAAAAGAAAAGATGTTTCTTGAACTGTGTGGTACTGTTTCACTTACTGAAGTATCTTACCTTAAGCAATGGAGTTTGCAGCTTTGCTGTTAGAAATAAGAGATTGAATGTGTAGTTATATTTCCTCTTTCCTGTTGTGTGAGCTAGTACTACGGATAAGATGTTTCTACAGTTTGTCACGTTAGCCAGTGCCCTGGGTAGTATCTGAGTAGCTTTCATGAGACGTGTATGGAACTTGTTAAAAGGACAGCTTAAGGCTTGAACTGTACAGCTTGAGTGGCAGAAGGTACCAAGCAACGAGACTTTAGAGATGCAGGAAGTGTTCTGGTTTTTTCAACATCTGGCGTGAGCAAAAGTTGTGCCCGGATCACAGAAGAAGCTCTTGAGCTTGCTGGTCTCTTCGATTTAAGTGAGAGGAAGGAAAAAGAACTTGCTAAGCAGCACGCTGTTTCAGTTGAGTCCAGAATTTATTTTGTAAACACTAATGTATTAAATTTGCTATAAATTAAAAGTATATAACAGTTATATTTTTGAGTTGTAAATACAGTACTTTATGTCACAACCAGTTGTTTATCTCTAGAATGATATTTCAGTTTATAGTCCAACAGGCCATTTCAGTCTCAATAAGCTGGAGGCAGTTGTTTTTTTACAGGTTTGCAGCTGTATGATTTTTTTCTTATTTTTCTTTTTTACCTGGGGGAGGGATTGGGGGGGGGGGGTGGGGGGTGAGAGGTACATTCCAAGATCATATATACATTTGGCAATTGCAAATATTCAAGCGTGGGTCTTTCCATGGCAAAGCTCTTGGAGGACTGCAACTGGGCTAGTCTCTGGAGGTGCAGGAGAAGGCTTGCCCTCATCTGCTCTGGAAGGGTTGCTAGATTCAGGGTACTCTGGATCAAAGGCCAGCCCGGCAAATGATGCCTGTTCTTATTCACATGTTTATATTGTTGCTTACAAAATAAAATTCACCGTGAGAACTCTTTAGTTTCCCCGGGGTTTTTCCTTCTTTTTTTTTTTTTTTTTCCTCCCCCAATTGTGTTTTCTAAAGGCAGATGTTAATTTCTTGGGGATAGGGGAGGAGGGAGTCGCTTGAACCGCAGCTCTTCTCACAGGAGGAAGCCTTCTCCTGCTCTTGTGGTTAAGTCCTCATTTATGGGTGGTCTCTTACATGTGGGGCCTGGGTGGGCCAAGGTGGAGAGGGAGGAACTGAAACCCTGTCAGGGTCTGCAGATGGCAGTCCCCTCTCCACCTCCTGCACACCTGCTTTTGTGTGTGCTGGTACCAGGCAGTTACCAGTGGTCTTTGGGAATTCAGGAGGCAAAGCATCGCTCCCTAGCCCAGGCCCACATCTTGATAGTCAAGTGCTAAGATGCTGTCAGAGGACAGAAGCTGAATGGGAGATGGGCTATTAAAAGATAAACAGACCAGGGAACAAAAATATCAACCCCTCCAAAAACCTTCCAAAGCACCCAGGTTGCTGAGATGACATAGAAGTCAGGTGTGATTCAAAGCAGAAGGGAGAATCTGATGGGCTCAGAGTTGGGTGCAATCCTCCCCTGCCTTCTCCCAGCCCAGAGGAGATGAAATGAGGGAAATCAGAACCAATGGCCTAATCTTTGCTGGGTTTTGTCTGCTCTTCCAGTGTGAACTCACCCTGTTCTGGGGAGAGGAAATAGGAGGAGGAAGGAAGGGGCTAGGCTTGATGGGACAGAATATGGCACAAGTTATTTATCAATATTCTAATCTGCACACAAGTATAATTGGAAAACCTATAGATAATTATTTTTTTAGCTTGATCTGGGCCAAGCAGTGACTGACTGAAGTTCAATAAAAGAAGAGTGGTGCCGGACAGGCACGGTCCTACCAGAGCCCCCAGGCTTCCATCAGATCCACCAGTTGGTGTCTCATCAAGGTGCTGTGAGTAGGAAAGCACCGTTGGATTAAACAATTATTGCAGAGGGGTCGTTAATTTGAAATTTCAGGAGGCGCTTGTTTTCTCACGTGGCCAATAAAACTTGGTGTCATTTAAATTTCTGTTGCTGGCTACCTGCCTCAAGCTCCTGTGTCTTATTTCTAAAGCAGGAACTTACATGAGGATCAGCAGATTTTTTTTTGAAATGCAGAGAACCTGAACACAATCACCAATTTCAGACATGGGAATGACATGTCTCCTGCCCCCCCCCAGTTAACGTGCAAACGCTCATTATCCCGGTGATTGGGGTTCGGGAACACCTTGGCTCGGATCTGGGCTCCTGAGGTGGTGGGGAGAGCCCACCGTGCTCGGGGCGCCCCGTTCTACTCCTTCCCTTGAGTGTGAAGAGGTGTTTTTTCCAGCTGAAATGTTAGCAGCATCCTTAGCCCCTTCGTGCTGGTCACCGGTGGGCTGGGCTGCATTTTTGGGGGGCTGTCTGTCTGTTGTTCCCCCTCCTTAGATATGTCTCTGCCAGGTCTGGGTGGGTAGGGCTGTGGAGCTCGCTGGCTGTCTCCTTAAGGAGGAAAAAAGAGGAGAAATGCCATGAGGCTCTTTTCTGCTGTACAGAAGGGTTGAAAAGATGTTGTGCTGCAGTGATTCAGTGGGGAAAGGATAAATCCCTCACATACACCTACGCACCACCACGAGAAAGAACTCCGTGGGCAGAGAAGGAGCAGAACACGAAATATGAATTTCCTCGAGCTGCTCAGGAGGGATGGCTTTCCAGAGCCCTTCCTCCGGTGGCTCTACGCTCCCCCTGCCCGGCCACCCAGCTGTGTTGGGAGGAAAGTGTCTGAGCCCAGGGAAGGTCCCCAGGCAAGACCCATCACTTGCACCTGCAGCCCTGGTGAAGGGTGAGGTCCCATCTCACCTGGTTTCAGGCTGCAGATCCCACCCAAGGAGGTGGGTCAAGGCTGGCTGCCCATCCCTGTCCAAGCTGGTAGCTCCAGCAGGCAGCAGCCCCAGGGCTTAGGCAGGCGGTGGAGGTGGCTTCTACTATGAAAAAGCTTGGGAAGCCCTAACGGAGGCTACTGCCAAGTCCTTGGGTCATCGGGTGGTGGCCCTGACAGCTGCTCGCCCCAAAACCACTCCTCCCAGCCCAACCTGTGATGCTCCTGACTCCCTCTTCTTTGGGTAAGTCCACTCTTGAGGAGAAGGGGGCTGTGGCTGGAGATGCTGGAAGAGTTGGTGCCTCGCTTTTGGCCATTTTTATTCAGAGGTCTTTAAAGCATGTTCTTCTGTGATGGACATCTCCCCTGTCTGTGGCAGAGCAGGGTGCCCATGTGGGGACCCCCAGAGGAGCTGCTGCAGCAAAGTCAGACGCTGCTCATTTGGGCACGTTTAACTTACATTGCACCGTTCACGCTCAATTTTGTTTGCTTCCTTCAATATTTTATATTGCTTCTCAGTTAAATTTGAATTCCTCCCATATCTTTAGAGCGTGCATGCATGCAGTTAATTTCCTACTACCTTGGGATTTTAGGCAGCTTCGCTCGCTGAGCTATTTGGAAAATTATTTAATCACCTTGGAAAACCCTATGTAGCCAGAAAAATCTTGTGTTTACTTATTACTCAGTTGTAAATTGGAGGTGCAAAATGTAGCAGTGCTGGGTTGTAAAACTGCACATAAGCCTCTGTTGAAATCCAGTGCCAAAATTAAAAAAAAAAAAAAATTAAAAAAAGTAAAATAATTAACTCTTTGCATGCAGTGACACAAATGCAAATGAATTGTTTCATCGCCAGGTCGGGCAGGAATTTCCAAGGTTTCTGCAGAGGCGAGTAACCCCAGAGGTGCAGGGCAGCTCCTCGGTGACACACCGAAGGAGGACGTGATGGTATTTACGCATTTTGAAACCCCGTGGTGACTCATCCCGACACCATTAAAAGTTTGCGCTTCGTAAATGGGTGGTTTGGCTGCGGAAAAGGGGCCGCGTCGCACACCCACGGGCTCTCGGGGAGGCAGCCCTTCCTCCTTCTCCTCATCCTCCTCCTGCTGCCCACGGGCGGGCAGGGCAGGGAGGGCATAGGCACCGGGATGCCATTCGCCAGGAGGTCCTGCCTGGAACCTCAGCCCTCCTCCTGCTTCTCCCCAAAAGGGGACTTGCGTGGACATCAAATCGCTGCCCCATTAGAAAAAAAACCAAACCACGGAGCTGGTGCCCCCGTTAATAGAGAACTATCAGGGATGTGTTCCTACACTGTGCAAGTAATGACTTAAGTCACTCCTCTCTCCGCTCTGCCCAGTGCTTGTGTAAGAGCTGCCTTATTTTTAAGGGGAAAAAAAAAAAATCTAGCCTTTTCCTGGACTCAAAATGAAACTCCCCATTCGCTGATCCCGGGAGGGGACACAGCGACAGCCTTGGGAGGGGGGGGAGTAGAAGGGGAATGGTGTGATGTGGTCGAGGGCTCCAGCTGGTTTTGGGGGAGTGGTGTCAGCAGCCCTGGGATCCACCTCATTGAGGTGCTCGTTGAGGATCTCCTGCCTCGCCACCACGCAGCGGCCGAGCTCAGCAGCATCATCCCTCTCGTCTCTCCCCTCCCTGGCTCCCTTCCAGCCTCCGCCGCGCGCCCGGTTATTACTGTAGCATCCAGCGTGTTTTACTTCATATTCATCTCTTTTGCACATACCGGCCCACTCACATATTAGATCTGAATATCTCTTTCCTTTCCCCCCCACCCCCTTTTTATTTTTCTTCTTCTTCTTCTTCTCAATCTCTCTCTCTCTCTCCTGCTTGTTGCTGCCTGCCTTCAGGGAAGCGGAGGAGAACACTGGGTGCCATGGATGGTGATGGCACCAAGGGTGTCTTGGCTTTTAATATACACCTCTCGCCAAAGCAGGGGGAAAGGCAGGGAAAACAGCAGCTGTCTGGTATGCCCAAAAGCTTGCTGCTCCTTCTGAGGAAAGGCTGAGAGAGCTGGACCTCTTCAGTCTGGAGGAGAGAAAGCTGAGGGGAGACCTTATTGTTGAAGGTTAGGTTGAAGGAGGATGGAGCCAGACTCTTTTCAGTGGTTCCCAGTGACAGGACAAGAGGCAATGGGCACAAGCTGGAACATGGGAAGTTCCACTCTAATCTGAGGAAGAACTTCTTCAGGATGAGGGTGCCAGAGCCCTGGAACAGGCTGCCCAGGGAGGGTGTGGAGTCCTCTTCTCTGGAGATCTTCAAGCCCCACCTGAAGGTGCTGTCCTGAGTGATGTGCTCTGGGCAACCCTGCTTTGGCAGGGGAGTCAGATTAGATGATTTCTAGAAGGTCCCTTCCAACTCTGACAATTTCATGTTTCCGTGACTTCTTAGATAATATTCTGGCTTCTCTTTCTCATGGGCAGTGGTGGCCATGTTATCTGAAGATGACTCCATAGGGCTGGCTGTGTGGGATTCCCTGCTGTATTGTGAGCATTGAAAGGCTAAACATCAGAAAGAATGTGAGTACAGGGTTTTCAAATGGTTTTGGTGAGTTAAGCATGTGGCCAGTTTTTAAGGGCTAACACTGTACTTCTCGGGAAGATAAGAAAAGCTTCTAAAGCCTGATAGGAACAATGAATTGCAAGTGGGAAGGTGGACCAGCCATGATGAGTGGCTGGGGAAGGTAGTCCCGGTGCACAGCTTCCATCTCCTCAGCTGGATTTTTCTGGTTTTTGCATCTTTTGAAAACTTGCTTTTCTAGTTGCTCCTTTTCCTCTGCTGGAGTGACCTACTCAAAAGGCTAAAAAGTACTTCTGCTGGCTGGCAGAGTCTGGGTTTTATTTAAATCTGTAAAGGAAGAAGTTGAAGCGATATTCAAAGTGGCCATTTTAAAGTATGCATCCATTGCAGGAGATGTCTGGTGTAACTGTAGATGTTGTAATTATGAGATAGATAGAGAAGAATTCATATCGGTGCTTGAAACCAACTTTAAAGTTCAACCTCATGAGAACCACTTTCTCCCAGTGTCCAAAATAATCCCATGTGTGCCCATAGAGTAGGGTCCCGTCCCATTTCCCAAAGGCTGTTTATTTCTTCCCTCAAATAGAGGTTAGGAGGCTTGAAGATGAGCGGACCCCATGCAAATCTCCTTGCTGGCTTCCTGCTTACCTGGAGCCATTTAATTTCACCCTTTGCTGCACCGAACACTGGCTGGACAGTGATGGGTCTCCGGGTGGATGCTTGGTGGGGTGGCTTTGCTTTTTTTCTAGGCTTTTCCATGAATCTGGGGGAAAACAAAGAGGTTTGATGTGAACTCCACAGCCGAGACAGAGCCAGCGAAGCAGGTGGCAAAGCCTGGGTTCAGTGCAGGGAGGCAAAAAAGAAATAAAATTAAATCTGCAAACCAAACTGAAAGGCTTTTAATTAAAACAAAAGATTAGATCAGCAAAGTATTACAACAGGTGGTTAAATCCTGCGGCTAAACAGCCCGTGCTTTGTTCTCGGAGTCTGATGCATCAAGAGAAACTTTCTACGGGGCAAAATGCCTTGTGTTCAGGAAAATGAACACAGCAAAATTGGCAGCCCTGTTTCGCGGGGAGAAAGCAGAGACATGTAAATGCAGGGCTTCCATCGAGAAGGCCTCCCCAACCATGTCAAAAGTTTGCATTCCCATGGGCTGGAAAGAGCCTGCTTTGGTTTGCTCCTCACTGCGGCTGCGCGAGGAGGTGCGGGCACCCCCCAGGCACCCCCCAGGGCTGCACTGCTGGCAGGGGACACCGGGGTCTGTCCCTGGCTGGGGGGGGCTGGGTACAGCCACCCACCCTCCCTGCTGTACACCCTGTGAAGCTGTTTTCCTCCTCCTGGGACATGATATTGGCAAAGTGCTGTGCCCCATGCCTTGCTGGCAAGGGCTTCTGGGCAGTTCTATGGCCACGCTGGGGAAGAGGTAGCATGTGTTGCCTCCTGCTCCCTCCCCCACAAGGTGCTGCTAAGCTACTTCCCTGAGACACCTTGTTCTTCATGGAGGAGCTACACCTTGATTTTCAGAACTGTTGAGCAATATTTCCGTCTCCCGATCTTGGACACTGAGACTCATATAGCTCAAGGGAGATGGTGATGAGAAGCTGTGTGCACCCAACGGTGTGTGCATCCAGTCATCCCACACACACGCAGGTATCCCCTATAGCTCGTTGCTCAAGATGAGAAGTCTCCTGGATCATGCTGGGCAACATGGTCCTCATGACAAGGTGACACCCACGCCACCAGCATTCTTCCCCTTGATCCTTCTGGTAGGTTGTGTCATATCCCCCCCCCCCGAGAACCTGTCTGGACCATGTCCTCTCTGCTATGGAGCTGCTGCAGCTCACCCTGGTGGCTCAGGGCAGGGCGAGGGCAGGTGATCCACCGGGTGTTGGTGGCTCCAGGGGATGAAGTCAGTGCAGTGGGGATGTGCCCTCGCTGCAGCCGAGCAGCACAGACAAGCCCGAAGGCATTCCCAGCACTCCCAGCACCAGTCCTCCTCCAGTGGTTGCCTGAGCATCAGGGCTTAGGGAAACAGGTGCCTTCTCTCACAACCACAAATGATACTGTGAAAAAGAGTTACTATTCAGAATTGTTAAATTTTTCCTTAGAATTAAGGTTGAGGGGGTGGGGGGGAACAAACAAGAGACAAAGAGACTCCTCACTGAACTGTTTTGGTTGCTTGCTTGCTTTGCTCTACAGTCCGTGTTCAACAGAACCTGGGGGAATATTTGTCTTCCCAAAAGACAACCTTTCCTTGCCCAAAAGCCCAACCCAAAACCCTCTTAAAAATGTTTCAGAGGGAGGAATTGGATTAACTATGGCTGGGTGCACGGGGTAAAAAATACCAGAACTATCATCCAATGCTTTGTTTTAGGAGGCAGGGAAGTGTGGCAGGTCCCAGAGGAGGGAGGCTGCTCTGGGTACCCCAGGGTACCAGCCAGGGGCAGAGCAGGAGCCCCGGGAAGCAGTGCCGTGCCCGGGCTCCGTGCCACCTGCTATTTTTCACAGGATGAGGAAAGCGCTCTTGCCTGACCCAGGGGGCTCCTTCCCCCCGGGAGAGGACAGATGGTCTCCTGGTGAAGGCGTAGGACTGGGAATCGGGAGCTCTGGATGCCTTTCCTGGCTACATCAGAAACTTGCTATGTGGCACTTATGTGCCCACGTTTCCTCCTCCTCCTTCCCCCTCGCTCACCGCTTTTTCCAGACCTTTCACCTCGCTGCTCGAATGTGGGGTTGGTTTGGTTTTTTTTTCCCTTTCAGAGTGCTTTTTGCACACTCGAAAGCCTCTCGGCGTGCTGTCACCAGGACCTGGACCAGACGCCCACTCCTGCCCAGGCTTCTCCCCCCTCCTTGCTCTCCCCATCAATCTCTGCCTTCCCCTCAGAGAGCTGCTGTCGTTCAACATCTCCTCCAGATACCGCTGGTGGCCAGAACTTCTCCTTGCTCTACTTTTGGAGCGTGTCTATGGGTTTTGCTGCTCGGGGGCAGGGGCAATTTGGATGCCGGGGGGCACAGGGAGCGGAGGGGGGTCGGCAGTGGGCAGGGTTTAGCCCCCGCTCCCTCGAGGCTGCTGGCAGGAGTGTCGTGATATCGGTGGATGTGACTCACAGCAGAGCAGACTGACTCAGCTCATGGGTTTTCTGCTCTGGACGGGAGAAAACCTTCAGAGCTGGGGACCGCTCCTCCTGGTGGGTGCATTCGTCCCGAGGGTCTGGGGTTTGCTGTAATTTGCTGCTTCAGGGTGATGCTCTCCATTTTTGGCTAGAAGTGTGCGCTTCGTGGAGCAGACACCACCTAGCTCAGGGAAGGCTCCCCAAGGGTTGATCCGTGTGACATGACACCGTGCCTCCCCTTCCCAAGGGCTCCTTGCCAAGGCACCACTTTCTGTGCCCCATCCAGGCTGCGGCTGTCAATGTCCATTGATTTTAAGTGACTGATCTCAAAATTTAGGTTATTTATTGCTGCCTCAGAAGGATGAGATGCCAACTCCAAAGCGAAAACATCTACAGGGTTTCTCAAGCTGGGTCCAGCCTAAGCTGGCCACCGTGTGTTGTTGCTCCCTGTCACCCAGGGGATGGATGGAGGTGATGAGCCATGGTTATCAGTGCCAAACCCTCCAGCAGCATCTTTCACAGTTGCTGTTTTAATGATCTGCTGCCCAGAACGAGCACCGGGGACCTGTGCTGGAGGCACAGCCAGTGCTTCACAGCTGTTCCCACTTGGGACAAGGGTTGGGCTGTCTCCTGCTCCAACCCATCTTCAAAGGGCTTGTGTCTCCTTGGGATCTCCATCCCAGCAGCCCCACCCCTTGAGGTCCTGCCAGTTTCTACCTTGGGCACACACAGTGGTGACTCCATGGTGGAAGCCTCCCTTTAATAGACTGAGCATAGTTCTACTTGGGAAAAACACCCATTTAATTCAGGTTTTTTAATGATGAAGTGTGGGGATGCAACAGCTGCCATAGTCCTTGCCTTCAGCTTAGTAGGCAGTCTCATAAATTAGCTGAGAGAATGTCATCTGGATGCAAATGCCCAGCAGGGCTGAAAATGTCAGAGGTCCACATCCAAGTAGGAGCGTGCTTAAAGAGGAGACCAGAGGCATTTCCTATGACCACCAATCCTTCTTCCAAAACACAAGGGAAAGGACAACTGGCTCATCTAGTCTGCAGAGAAAAGCTGAGGATGAAGAGGAGCAATTCAAGCGGGATAAGAGGATGCCAGCATTTAAATCTTGAACCTACAGCTCGACGCTTTAATTTTTCAGGGGCAACCTGTAGTGCTGAGCATGGGGTCCTGATGCTGGTGACATCCCCACTTATTGGGAAGAGCACGTAGAGTGGAGCAGCTTGTGAAAGTGCAGCAGAGCAAGAGGTGAACTGCAGGACTGGTTGAAAATATCTCTACTTTTCATAACCCAATAACATGTCTTGCATGTAAATTAGGTGTCTGATGTGTTCCCACCACCATCAGCAGGATTTTTATCTGCCTGCGAGAAAGGGAGCTGGGTAAGGACCTCATGCTACTGAATAATCCTCCAAGAGAGGAGAATATAAGAACAAATTAAATTAAATCTTATTTAATACTTGGCTCAGGGTTAGGGTGGTAATAAAAGAAGATAAATTGTTTCCTTATTGTAATATGGTAGAGCGTTAATTAAAAAAAAAAAAAAAGCCCCAAATTGTGATGCCAAGTTGCATTAATATCCAGCTGTTGTGCTTTGCATCTGCTGAAAGAGTCCTTTAAAATATATGGCTTTAAGTTTGCATAAATAAAAACAACGATTAAGGCTGAGGGGTGGCAAGTGAAAGGGAAAGCAGAGATGCTCACCAGAACAGGGGAAAGGAGACAAAGTTTCTCAAGGAGCTTTGATGTCCAGAAGAGAACACAAACCACAAACCTGTGGTCTTTCCCACATCTCCTGCTGCAAACCCCAGCAAGGAAACGCTTCTGCACAGTGGAGATGATGAGGCTTCTCCTTTCCCTAGCCAGCAAGAGGGATGGCCAGGAAAGCCGATGAGAAACAGAAGGGAATATGACTTCATCCCCCATCTTGTAATCTTGTAATCTAAAAATCAAGGATTCTAAAACGTCTTTTGACCTTCTTAAAACCTTATTTTATGCAATTCATATAATAATTAGTTTCTTTTGATAAGTTTATAAAAATATTTGTATTTTATTTTGATAGTTTGATCTATAAACTTATCATACGTTTTAGGAAAAATCTTAGATCATTTGTCTCCAGCCCTTCGTGATGAAACTGAAGCATGCCTTCAAAATATTCTGGATTCACTAAATCTGCATATTTTTTTTCCCATGGAGATCTGCTGGTTCAGAAAGAATTCAGCAAATTTGTGTGCTAACACCTTGCTAAACAAATTAGGCTTTTGCGGAAGTCATATGAAGATGATGTTTTGGAAAAACAGTAAGTAATAGAGTATAAAGTATAAAGCTCATCAGGTTTCAGGATTCTTATGAAATGTCACAAAGGAAAATAATTTATGGCTGCTGCATTAGAACAAACCCAAATATTTTTGGTTTTCCATGAACTGGAGTTTTGGGAAAATGGATTTTTGTATAACTTTGAGGAAAATTTGCTTGGGTATCATCTCAAACTGTGGTTCGTGCATGGGGATGTTTTGCCATTCTGACATGCCATCTCACACCTGGGAAGGCCCTGCATTACAATGTGCCTTGCAATCACTGACACATCATAATGTGGCATCAGAGCCTGAACCGTTTTTATTTTTTAATTAAGAGTGGTTTGGGCTTGATACTGATTAAACTACCTTGCCTTTGTTTCTAGATCAAAGTGCTTCTTGTTCGTGTTGTAACAAAACGGTTTGACAGCTTTGCTGGGGCACAACCAGGAACCTCTTTGATCTAGAACAAAGAAAAAGGTGTCTCAAACAGTACCAGATAACAGCTGCTCTTTGTGATTGTAATGGAAAATAAAATGAGAATATTTCGACTATTCTTCTTGTCATAATATGACATGATACAATAACTACTTCTGACATGTAATTTAATAGGTAAAAATAATATTATTAGAAGGGAGCTCCGTGAAATAAGAATGATGGTGGGTTTTTTTTTTAATGGGGAATCCTTCATTTATAAAGAAGCAGTATTAATCAATATGCACCTTTCGACAACAACTGAAGGCTGTTGCGAGTGTCTTTGTGATGGAAAAATTCTTGGTTTGGCCAAAAATTGAGAAACAGCTCTCATTGGCTTGGAGTCCTTGATGCACAGCCGCCTGGGATGTGGAGACAATGGGGATGATGCTCTCCGTTGAAAAGTGGGTAAGCTGCAGGATTTCTTCCCAAAAGAGACTTACTTGGTCAGACTTTTTCTGAAGCTGCATGCAAACGTCTTCTGTGGTCTTGATTTATGACGTTGTGGTCTTCATCTGTGGCTTTGACTAATGTCTCTCCATGCTTAAGAAAGCTGGTGTGGGAGGGGAGGTTTCCTTAGCCTGCCGGAGGTGGGGGTCTCACTTTCCTTACTCCAAACTCAAAGGCTCCAAGTTGCCAACAGCTGTGGCATCATGTAGCCACCACCCATTGAATGTCACCTTGTCCCCTCACAGGCTCCTGGGGAGTGCAAGGATGTAACATGGTCCTTCTCTGTCCCCCACAGCATCCTGCTCTTCCAGCCTGGCCATCGGCACGCTCGGAGACAAAGCCAGGACCAGAGAAGCTTCCTGGGATTTGGGGAAGGAGTCAAAAGCCATAGCCTGCTCCCAACCAGCCGGTGAAGTCAGCTGAAACTTCAGGAGCAATCAGTGGGGTTTCTGGCTAGTTTTTGCCTCAGGTGCTCCAGTGAAGAGTGGCAAATAAAAAACCTTAATTATTTTGTGTATGTAAATTGTCTCCTGAAACAGGCATTTGGCAACCCTAATGGTTTTCTACATGCCGGGGTGTAGCCAGGCTCTAAAATAAGTCAGTCTGTAGGAGGGATGGGAGGTGGGAGATAGGGAAAACTCTTTTTATATTACTCTCCTTGCTATATTAAGAGGCACCGTTCCCTTTCCTGGCTCGAGAATGAGCTCGGCTTGCAGGCAGTCTCTTGTCCTGGTTTAACTGCTCAGAAACCAGGATTTTAAAAATCATCCTTCGTGGCATCACGCATGTCCCTGTCACCTGCAGGGACAGAAGAAAGTCCCAGCTAAGTCCAGCCACAGGGTCAGGCTGTGGTGGTGCCAATAGCTGATGCCGGGGCCTGGGGTCTGCCCCGTGTCCCATCTCGGTGGCCACTTGCAGACAGAGAGAACCTGAGGAGCTGGGCACTATGGGGAGGTTCTGCTCCTCCTAGAGAAGGGTGTGATGGTCCAGGGGGACCTCAGGCACGGGGACTGCTTTTTGCTTTCCTCCTTCTTTCTTTTCCCTGGCCTTATCACCCCCCACCCCACCCCAAAGCTCTCAGCTGGGTGTTGCTGGGGTTGAGGCTGCTGGGGTGTGCTGGTGGATAACTTTGGATGTGGGTGTCTTAAATAATGGCGCCGAGCCCAGAGTTGGAGGTTTTTTAATTTTTTTTTTTTTTTGGATGGTTGCCACCGTAGTATTGTGGAAATAAACAGCAAATCAGCGACTCTGACTGTTTGCTTGCTCGGTGTCTCTGCTCACGGCTACTGACTCCTTATGGGTGAAATTCACCCTGCAAGGATGAGGATTCGCAGCCCCTTCGGGCACTCCTGTAACACCCCTCCTTGGGAACGAATCAATCAATAAGCTGTTTGATCTGCGACATCCTCCCGTAAAGAGAGAGGGAAAGAGAGGGAGAGGGGGGCCTAACTGCTCAGCTTACCCAACTTCTCCACCTCGCTGGCAGGCTGTTGTGCTACTGGAAGCTGACACAGAAGCGAGGAGGAACCGAGAGCAGGCTGTTTTCTTCCCGGAGTGCGTGGGAGGAGGCAGCAGGCGATGCTGTGCCCCCGCTCGGCGCCGCTGTTGTTTTTCCACCCGAGCGAGGGGGACGAGATGCCAGCATCACCGAAGCTGGATGGCACCAAACCTCTGCTTCTCCCTCGCCCCCTGCCAAAGCCCAAACCCACCACCACCCCTCCATCACGCTGCTCAGGATAGTAATTAACGAGTGTACAACGTTGCCGTAAGGAAAAGCTCAGGAGAGCAGGGAAAGCGACAGCCCCAGGTGCCTGCCTGGAGCCCAGCGTGTTTGGCATGGCCAGCCAGAGACCAGGCACCCCCCCACCCCGGGCTCCTCACCACACAGGAGGTGCCAAGGAGCAGAAGCTGTGCCCAGGGCCAGGGGATGCTGAATAACCTCCCTCCCCGTGCCTCCCCCCCAGCCACTCCACTGAATGTAAAGATTTGTTGTTGTTTTTTCCCCCAAAGCCTAAACATTGAGTTGCAGTGGAGGTGACAGCACCTTTTATTTCACCAGAGTTTAGGATGAAAAGCAAGTCAGAAGAGTGATCCCACAGAGGCATACACATATTTATTCCCCCTGCTCCTGAGTATAGATGTTTGTGGGATGCAGCCTTAACATAGCATCTGAAATTACACTGCTCGTCTAGCTATTGCTATTAACATCTACCCATAACAATAGCATCATCATTTCTGCACACATCTATTTCAACAGAGAAAATGTAGAGGAGCCCCCGTGGTAAGGACTGCCTGGCTCACGAGCCAGCAGCTCTGCAGAAGGCAAACTCTGCATCCCCACAAAAACGCCTTCCTTTCCCTCAGTATTGCAAAGGGAGCAAATTGTCTGGGTTGGGTGGGGGGCTCTGTGGTCCGGCTTTGTACCAGCACCCAGAGGGGGATCCTCGCCTCTATATTTTTTGGCAGGGGAAGGGATGTCGTGCCAATGACCGGGCTGTGAGGAGGAGGAGGGAGCAGGGTGTTCTGACTCTTCCCGGTGGGAGTGACAGCTTTTTTCTGGGGCTGTCTACTGCAATACGTCACACCTGGGGCCAGCAGACAGCCAGTCCCTGTAAAATGATGGTAACTTGGGGGAGAGCAGGAAACACATCAAAGAGCTTTGGTCAAACCCAACTTGATAATGACAAATCCACGGGGCTTTTCTAATGAGCTGGTTCCTCAATGGTAGTCAGAGAATTTTCCCCCTTTGTTCACAATATGTAAATACTGATATACTCAGGAAACCCAACACACATTTTACAGCCATAACATAGCATTATATTGACTTAGGGTATTGATTCCAGAAATGATCTGTTTCCGCTGTTGGAGGAAAACCCCACCAATTTCCTGCCATAGGGACCTTGTGCTTGGTGTAAGAGCGAACCCTCCAGTAAAGCCTCCAATACTGGGAGACAGCTCATACAGTCTTTTTCAAAAGGTCTTTTTCTACAGGTAGTGAGTAAGGGGAGTGTCAGCTGTTATATCTATATAACTGTCAGCCTCTATTTTATCCCCCCCTGCTCTTTTTTTCCCCTCCTTCTTTCCCCAAACACTCGCTTGTTCTTAAGCTCTTTAGAAAAGGGGCTCCTGACTCCGTGTGGAGCCGCCCCAGTCCGACAGTGTCAATACTGAGCACGTCCAGGATTTTCTTCCCCCAATATCAGGTGTGTTTTGTGGATCAGGCAGCAGAGTCCTCGCCAGATGGCTCTGCTGTGAAGCCTCACGAAATCTGCTCCGACAGGGGCAGGCGATCCCCTGCTCGCAGCGCCGCTGCCTTCCGATGCTCGGGTCTATTTTTGGAGTCTCGAATGTGTTAGGCTCTGAGATGCCATTTTGCTTTCTCCCAAAAATAAATTTGCAGCCTTTGCGGCTGAGGGCAAAAGCGTTGCGTTTATATTTGTCTTTCCATTGTTAAATAGAAAGCAGAAGAACCGTCCTTTAAAGCTATTCTTTATGTGCATTTCAAAGAAGAAAGAAAGAAAAGGCACAATGCCCTTTTTGCGGTGTGGATCACCTTGGATTCCCATTTGCCACCCTTTTGCTGTTTGTTGAACGGAACCAAATACATTCATTTTTTCCCTTCCCTTTCCTTCACTTTCCTTCCCTGCCCCTTTTCCTTTTTCCTTTCTTTTTCCTTTTTTTTTTTTTTTTTTTACATTTAACTTCACAGCTGAAACCAAAGAAGTGGTGGTGGTGGCACAGCTGGGAGAGGGATAGCAGCTGGCCCTCGTTCTCCAGAGGCTTTGCTGATTACATTTCCTCCAGGCAGGGTGGGATATGGCCTGTCCCTCCTTGGGTTCCTATGTCAGGGTTTTTGGTAAAATTTCTCTTCATAAAAGAAGGCAAAAGCGCATTTTAGCAGTTGCCATGTTATCTTGTTGAGGACTTTCTTTGGGAGGGATGAAGAAGGAAGGATGCACGAAGATGGATGCTGTCACACCACCCAAGGCCTTGGTGAGATTAAAGCCTTCCTTGTTGTTACTGGCAGTCGTTAGCAGAAGATGAAGGTGAGTGAGACTGGCTTTTGAGGTGCTGCCTGTGTGAGCTTTGCTGCTTTGCTCGTTGTCAGCTTGTATTGTGTGAGGCTGATCTTCATGCCAGCAGTCCAGTAATACCAACTCAGCCTCTGTTGGTGACAGAGGGTAGCCAACAAGGAGAGCCATTCTCCTGTGCAAGCAAAAAAGCCACCAAATTCTTCATGGGCAGAGCTGGGTCATGTATCACAGCTACAGGGGATGATATGGCTTTCCTTGATGTTGTAACTGGATGGGAAGTAAGAAGATCCATGGCACTTAGGGATGTGGTGGACTTGGCAGTGTTAGGTTAACACTCGGACTCAGTGATCTTAAGGGTCTTCTTCCAACCTAAATATTCTAAGATAAATAAGAACCAGCATTCAGATATTAAAGAGGCAGGATAATACCCCGTAAGGTGTACACTGCCACTGGGGTTCCATCTAATGGACTAACTCTCAGGTGTGGCTATGCACAGATTAATTGAGGTGCTCAAGTAGGTTTACTCTAATCAGGTTTACTGGTGTCAGTGCAAAAGCCTTTCTGGCTGCCTTTGTTTGTTTAGAAAGGCATTAACCAACGCTAACTAGACTAGGACCACACTCAAAGTGAAATTAGCCATTCTCGAGCTGAATACATGTTCAAGAAAGGGTTTAAGAGTCAGTGGCTGGGGGAAGCACAGGGAGCTGGTGGTAGAAGGAAAACCATGGACCCCCTCAGGTGTCTTTGGGCTGCCCCCCTCCACAGAACAGTGCTGCCCCCAACGAGCCTATTTTTCACTCCTCCAAACCAATTTAACTCCTGCTGTGACTGGCACCAGCCGTGCCCACGCTGATGCCCAACGCGTGTTGGATTTTTGCACGGTGTATATAGTGACATCGCTTCTTGACATGCAGCTCTCTCCTTGTGCTGCTGTAAGTGGGAACAAACCTTCCCCCCTTCTTCAGGCACGGCCAAGGTGCTTTCAGAGGCTCTGAATACTGCGTCCAGCTCTGGGCTCCCCAGCTCAAGAAGGACAGGGAACTGCTGTAAAGAGTCCAGCGTAGGGCAACTAAGATGATTAAGGGATTGGAGCATCTCCCTTATGAGGAAAGGCTGAGAGAGCTGGGACTCTTTAGCCTGGAGAAGAGAAGGCTGAGGGCAGACTTAATTACTGCTTATAAGTATCTGAAGGGTGGGTTAAAGGATGATGGAACTGGATTCTTTACTGTGGTTCCCAGTGACAGGACGAGGGGCAATGGGCACAAGCTGGACCATGGGAAGTTCCATTCAAATAGGAGGAAGAACTTCTTTAGGGTGAGGGTGCCAGAGCCCTGGCACAGGCTGCCCAGGGAGGTCGTGTAGTCCCCTTCTCTGGAGATCTTCAAGACCCACCTGGATACAGTCCTGAGTGATGTGCTCTGGGCAGTCCTGCTTTGGCAGGGGAGTTGGGCTGGAAGATCTCTAGAGGTTCCAACTCCAATGATTCCGTGATTCCACGAAGGGAGAGAGAGGGCTGGTGGTGAGAGCCATCAAGTGCCAAGATGCTTCAGCCGTGGTGCAGAGGTAAGCCTGAAAATGGGTGTTTAAAGACCACAGACCTGTGAGCCTCCACCAAAGAGAAGCAAATGCCTCATCTTATCCCAAGAGAGGTTCAGTCCCGAAACCCCAACAATACGCATCTTGGTGGCAAATAAAATTTGAAAGAAGAGATAATTTAACAAAATCAATATATAAATGAACAGGGAACGTTGTGCAAGACCCTGGGAAGGCTCTGAATTTTTAGCACCTCTGCTGGCTTGCTGCAAACCTCTGCTCCAACAGGCAAACACCCACCTCCCTGCCCACCCACCCTCCCACGCGTGTGGCTGTCACGTTCCTTCCACCTCCTAATACCCACAGCCCAGGATGCAGGAGATGATTAATGCTGGTGGAGCAGCCATGCAAGTAGTATTTGTCTTGATCTTAAATAAATAAGACGCTATGGAAATAATTGGGGAAAAAAAAAAAACCAAACTGCGTTTTAACTGCAGCTCCTCCGGGGTGTATCATTTGGAGCTGATGTTAGGAGTGAGAGGGGGAAAGCGGGCAGTTTCTGTATGTTTTTATGATTCTTTTCAATTCTACTAATATATTGCATATCATTCATAGACCTGGAAGACAAAAGGTCTCCCTCTCGAGCTTTGATTGCTTTACTGCTTCCTGCTTGGAAGCGCTGCAGGGGACCAGCCAGGGCTGCGTGCTGCTCTCTGAGCATCAACGGGCTAAAAAATATCTGAGACTTAAGTTGACATATAATATCTTCTCCTTAAAACCCCCAGTATTACAGATTGCAGCACTGGGCTACTCAAAAGACTTGATTCAGCTTCCAGTGAAGCTGGTGAAAATTTGGTTTAGGCCCAAGGCAATAGTTTTTCAGGCTGGTGAAACGTGCTGTTCTCTCCGACTTGCACAAGTTGCTCCTGTGGAGCACAGAAAAGCACGGGGAAAGTGCAGTGCAATTGAAATCAAATCACGCAATGTTTTTTTCTATGCCTTTCTCTTCCTCCTCCCCCAGTTCTCCTGAAAACAAACAAAAACAAAATGAAAGAAAATGAACAAAAACAAGAAGGGGGGAAAAAAGGGAGAAGGGGTTGTTCAGTACTGAAGTGCTACATAATTACATGTTTCCTAGGGGGGAAAAAAAAAGAAAAAGAAAAAAGCGTGGTGGGGTGTTCCTCCTGCCTGCTGAGCCCTGCTGAGCTCCCTGGGATGCTCAGCCAATTTTTGGTCTTTTTGGAGTGCCCAGCATTGGGGCATGGCTGTATTTTGTGATCAGGGCTGGTCACCTTCCCGATGCAGATGTTACACCCGAGAAAAAATTATCTGATTGAATTTTGTGCTTCGCTAGTTCGAGACAGTCTGAAATAATAATCATCCCACTCCGCCCTGGCAGAGGGCTCCCGGCCATGATGCATGGTGGGGAGATAACGGTGCTACCCCTCTCGCCGGCCACTGGGGAGAACTGGGATCAGCCCCAACGAGCACCCGGACCCACCGACTTCATTTAAATCAACCTCTGTCTCATGGTGCTCCTTTAACACCGGGCTTTGCAGGGGGAGGTGGATGTGATGGCAACACTGAGACCCATTGGGTGGGTGGGTGGGTAGGTGGATGGATGGATGGTGGAGAAATTAAAAGGGTAAGCCCTGGCCTCAGCCACTGTGAAGCTTTGAATCTAGCAGCAAGATTTGTCTTTCAGTTGCTAATCTGCTGTGCAGAAGGGAGTTCATCTGGATTTGGGAAGCAAAAGGAAGCAATTTGGCCCTAGCAATCTCTAATTGCATGCCTGCAGCCCTGTTCTTGCAGGGAGATGACAAGAGCTTTGCCACCAACTTCAGGAAGCTCAGGTGTAGGCTCCTAGTTTCCCATCCTTATATATATATTATTTTTTTTTAATACTTAGTATTTAAGGCATGTCTTGGAATGATCCTTGTGACAACTTCATGAAACCCATCTGGCTTCACTCCCTTTTTTTTTTTTTTTCCTTTTTTTTCCCCCTTATTTTTCAAATGCATCTGTGCAAATCTAAATAAGCTATGGACAGTGAAACAACATACGCTCTGTGAAAGCGTGAACTCTGTGTGCTTCGCCCTTATTGCCACCAAGTGCAAAGCCACTACGAGAGGCATTTCTAATTGCGCCTCGATATTTCAGGTGGTATTTGTGGAGATAAATCAGGGCACCAAAGCATTTATTTGCTTTTTAGTGACAGGCACCATCTGCTACATGCCTGCAAAGCATTCAGGAAGGGATCCTGCCCGCCCGCCTGCTGTGGAGAGGCAATGAGAATAATAAGAGTGGATTTATCAGCAATATTGTCAGGCAGATGAGGGCAGAGGGTACGCTTGTGGGGTCAAGTGCGGGCACAGCCAGTGGTCCTGCCTGTTGGGAGTGGAAGGGTGGGAGGGATGGGGAGGGGGATTGGCTCAGGCACAGGCTGGGGTGACCTGGCCCAACAGCTTCCAGGTGGGAACCAGCATCCACTGAGTATCCCATGTCAGCATCGCCGCAGACAACATCCCGCCTCGAAGAGATGGCAGGCTTGGAAATCTGATGGCTTTCAAGGTTTTACCTTGTATAGATTGCCGTGTGTAATTGAGAGGAATTTGGGGTGCACCTGAGGCACCTAGGTTTAGGGTAACAAGGGACCACAAATCTGCTGTCTAGTAGGTGTGACATCTTTGACAAGGGCGGCACCTCGGTGGTAGCCTGGGTGTCCTTATTGCCCTCCCCTTGCCCCTGCAGCCAAATTGCACCGCCCCCCCGGGGGCTGCCCGGCTCCAATCGTCCCCACTGCCTTAATTAAGCTGTACTGCTAGTGGCAGGCTGGCTCCTGCTGAGACGGGCACTAGTTAAGCCTTGGCACCACCATGCTGCCATCTGCAACGTGAGGGAGAGGGTATCGAGGTGGTAAGGGATTCAATGGAAGGGATTTCTGAGCATCCCTGCAGCCCTGTATCCCAGAATAATGCCATCCCTGACATAGATATACATATATATATGTATAAAAAAAAAAAAAATTAATTTTTTTAGAGCACAATAGGACTTTTTAAGAGGCAGTGACTACTATTCTTTTTTGTGGGGTAAGTAAGCAACCCACTCCTGGAAGTAGCTCCCAGGTGTTTTTGGCACCATGTGTTACAGCAAGGTCAGCTCCCCCCCACACCCACCCTCCGTGCAAATCGAATTCGTGCAAAACAGCATACGTGCAGGCTCCACTGGGTTTAGATCAGAGCCGGAGCAGATGAGTCACCTATGGATCTATGGAAATAGATCAAAGTAGCAGCACACGTTTGAAGGGAGCGGGGTGGTTTGGTGGGGTGGGGGTGTATATGTAGTGTGGGGTTGGTTTTTTTTTTTTTTGGGAGAGTGGCTGAGAGCGTGAGTCAGAGCGTGGGCTGGCCGTGGGCGGCCACATCTGTGGGTGTCGGACCGAGACAGACGCAGAGGGATGGCTGCAATTAAGCAGTTAGCCAAACGACTTGTAATGATGAAAATGAATTTAAAGGCGCAGGTTGCCAGCTCTTTCCTGGCAGCTCAAGGGGGGGGTGGTGGTGGTCGGGTGTGGGGGGGTCCCAGTATTCCCCATCGGATGCTCCAGCGGCGGGAGCCAGTTATCCCTGCTGGTGTGGGAGGCGAGTTGGGTGGCTGCTTGCTGGAAAGCCGGCTGGTTTCCACACACGCCCTGAATTGGGCATGGGATGGGTGGTAAAGCCCTGCCCAGGGCTATGGGCATCGACCCCGGCACAAACTCCTGCCAGGGAAGGAGGGGATGGCAAGCAGAGCTGGTAAGGGAACGAGGAGAGGAGAACAGATCTACATTTTACTGGGAATAGTTGCAAAACGCCCATGCGCTTCTGTGGGACTAGGATTGTGCCCAGAGCTCACAGGCAAACTGGAATTGGTGGGGATTTTCTTATGGTGCCCGTTGCTATCCCTTCTGAAAGCTGGCACTGGATCCCCACTGGTGATGTGACCCTGATGCTCCAGTCCAGAAAGGCTGCTCTTGGGCTTTACCTCTGCCTCTACAGCGAATGCAAACCATTTGCAATCAGCAGCCTCCAAGGAATCATGGATTCTGCTCCTTTGCTGTTGGTCTTGGTACCCCCGTGATGGTAGTAGTGCCCACGTTACACCACCTTGTCAGATCCACACCCACCACTTCTCAGCAGCTTCCCCCCTCCCCCAGGGAAGCTTTTGGGGGGGATATGGGGTGAGACTCTCCCTCGCTGCTATTTTTAGGTATTGCTATTTCATGCCCTGCCAATCGGATTTGACAGGTCTGCATGGCATGAATGTCATGGCTTTGGCACATGGGAGAAATCCGATTTAAATAAATAAATCAACAAAGCCCTCACTCAATAAGTGACAAAGAAAATGCAAATCTGGCAGCCACAAACCTGTATAACCAGCTAAGTCTCCATGTGTGACCTGGGCGAGAGCTCAGTGGTACCAGATACCTATTTTGGACGGATGCCTTTGCTTTTGATGTTTAAGCTTCATTTCCATGCAACCGTGTTGCTGACTTAATTGATAATATCAATTTACTCAAGTCTGTTGGTAATTTTTCTGTGTTTTTGGGGGGGGGGGAAATTAAAGAAGTCCTCCTCCAGGGCCATCTTTGCCATTCTGTTAAAATGAGATAGGAGGGAAGTATTTCCCTAAGTATTTTCTTTATGTATTTAATGATCATCTGCTGCCAACAAGGGCAAACGTGAGCCATGAGGATCTTGTGTGCTGAAACACAGCTCCCAAAAATGCTCCCAGGTCCTACAAATGGGTTCCTGTGTGTGTCCAGGCTGCAGGGGTCTGCCAGTTCAGAATTACCTGTGTGCTCCAGAAAACCTCTTAACTTCTGGTGGAAACTGTGCATGTTTATTAGTGGTGTTTTAATAGAGAACTTACATGGATCCTTTTTAAATTATCGCTTAGTAATACACCTGTTCTTGCCCTGCACCCTCCTATTGGCCCTGCAAGGAGACATGTATAGTGGGGATTTCCTTCTGTGAGCAGATGGCTGTGGAAGGAAGGTTTTATAATTTATTGATATTTTTTAAATTTTTTTTTTTTTAGAGGTTCTGCACAGACAAGGGACCAAAAGATTGCTCTTCACTCTGATTGCTACACAGAGCACATTTTAGCAGGGAGAAAGAGTGTTATTTTGAATAAAAAAAAAGAACCAAAACCCAACCCAATCTCTTCAAGTAGTAGATGTGTAAAATAAATGTATTTTTAAAAGTGTCAGTAGAAGTGCTTCTAAATGTGTCCACTGTAGCATACGCTGCCCACGCAGTTGCAGCATTTCCCGGCGCGTGTGAGCAACACTGTCCTCTGCTGAGTGTCACCAGGTCACCAGAGCTGTGCAGGGCCACCACCAGCTCCACTGCCCGAGTCTCACTCGGTTTCTAGAGAAGCCCTGGGTGCAACAACTTGCTTTTTCTAGCTAAAGAAGGTCATGCTGAAATAGTTGCCCAAGTTGGGTACTTCTACAGCTGGTTGTCCCTGCCCAGCAGGAAGGACAGACACCTGGTGATGAGCTGGGAGACTTTTAGGCTGGGTGATGGACGCCCTGGAGAAAGGCGAGGAGCTGTGTGGAAGTGAGCTGAAACTCTTGATGCTCCCCTCGCTCGCTGCGATGCCTGGGACATTGCCTGTGAGCAATTTGGTGGAATATAAATTACTGGAGATAGCCCGAGTTTACTTAGTGCATAGCCTTCTATTTTCCCTTTCCTTTTCCAATGATCTCCAGCCTACAGGGGTATCGCCCATTGTAACTTAAAATATTTATATTTCAAACGATGCTTAGAAAGGGAGAGAAATTAAATTGCGACATGATTATTTTTTTTTTTTTGGAGGCAAATTTCTACTCCTGTCTGCTCTAGACTGGGGTGCAATTGCAGTGTATTTGAGCTCAGAGTTTCATTTACCATCTCTGATTGTCAGGCAGTCAGATGCGTGCCTTTCCCCACCTCTCAGACCTGTAATTTAGCTGTTACTCTGCCATGACACTCGACTCCATTTTAATTACAGTGATCGCTCAATCTGGAAAGCTATTTCAAGGGGGCTGAGGGCTGGGCATCCTGAGCCCTCCCTTGCTCAGAGAATCTCCCTGGAGCCAGGGATGCTCCCTCAAAGTTGAAATCCACCGTGGTGGCTGTGCACCTGGGCAGGGGGGTTTTGTATCTCATGGGGGAAGTGGTGCAGGTTTAAAACCAGGTACCAAGTTCAGTGGCAACTGAAGATGTGTTTTGGAAGGACCATGAGTGAGAGCTCACTGGGGGGTGCTTCTTGGCCAGCCACGCTGGCAGGCAGCTTCCCTGACCTGTCATAAGGCTTGGCTTTTACTCCCCAGGGCTGTTATTGCTGAGCAAATACCCTTTACCAAAATCCTTTGTACCAGCTGAGGAGCAGCTCTGCACGCCTTACAAGATCTGGCTTGACCACGCGTAGCACTTACGGAGTGAAATTGTTTGTTTAAATCAGTTTCTTATTTTCTGTCTACTTGAACATTGGTAGATGTTGGGGTATCAAATTTGATTACCCTCTGGAAAGGAAGATGGGGAACAGTTGAGTTTTTGCTTGCTGCTTGTAGCTGCTGTAGTGGACTTGCATGAGGACATGTTCCCAGCCCTAAGCCTCCTGGGGCTACTGGTCCTAGGATGAATTGGAAAGGGAGCACTGGAAACAGCTGGTGGAGAAGCAAGTGGTTGTCGAGATGATGTGAATGATGCGTCCACACTTTTGTGTGTGTGTGTGTTTTCTGCCTGCTCCTCTCCCCTGTGCCTGTGTGGCTGGAAAATACCACAATGCCTAGAGCAGGGATCCATCCCTGACTGCATCTCCATCCCAAAATGAATTGCTATCCCTGGAGGTATTTAAAGGATGGGTAGATGCGGTGCTTAGGGACAGGATTTGGTGGTGGTTTTGTTAGTGTTAGGTTGTTGGTTGGACTCAATGATCTCAAAGGTCCCTTCCAATCGAGATGACTCTACAATTCTTTTCTGGCAAAAATGTGTGTGGGTCATTTCAGCCCCAGCGCCACGGAGCAGTGCCAGGGCCATGGGCTTTTCTGTGCTGCTTCAGCTGGGCTGTTTGCTTGTTCAAAGCCAACGAAGCACAACTCTCTTGCAAATTGCTTTCCCGAGGTCTATACTGGTAACCTGCCCACCAAATGGAGAAGGGGAGGGAGGGAGGGAGGGAGCAAAACCAGTCCTGCAGTGGAAGCGCTGAGTGAAGGTCCATCTCCTCCTGCCAGGCTGGCTTCGTGCAGAGCAGAGGAGGTGCTGGCCATGGGAGGAATTGCAACTCAAAGCTCAGCTGAGGCAAATGCTGGGGCATGGCTAGCCCAGCACCACCACTCCTGCAGAACTGCTCAGCCATGAAGAAGAGGTGCTATGAGCCAACAGTGAAAGCGCTTGGAAAGTCCAGGTGAAGTGTCCACCAAGCCTAGCAGGGATAGTGACGGGAAAACACATCCTATGACCAACAAGTACAGCACTGGCCAGAAATTTAAATCTTCTTTTTATCATGTCTTCCTTCTACACAGCCGTAGTGAGTGTGTTGCTCACCCTATTATCTTATTCTTAAGTTTTAAAGCTTTGTCAATATATTGCATTTCGGTAAAACTCATGCTTTTCTTGGTCTTTTTTTTTTTTTATTTTATCGAAAATCTCTTCTCTTGCTCAAAGCAGGTTGATGAAAGAAACAGTAGCCACCAGTTCTTACAAATGAACCCTTCCTGTTTCAAGGTGGTTCAGGTTAGCATTGGCGGATGGAGCCTGTAAGCAGTAGATGGACCTGAGGATGCTCGAAGCTACCCAGGGGGATGTCAGACATTCGTCCTCCCACATTTTGACAGAGCTGTTGAAAATTAACTTCTATGAAGTTAAACAGTGTCCATCCTTCCTTTTGTATTTGTTCCAGAAGGGGAACAAAATATAAAGCTGTATGGATTCTGGAAAGGATGCCCACTTTCCTGGCAGCAAGGTTAGAAACAAAACCTAGCTTCAAAGCGAGATAACATAGCATCATTCAAGAAAACTCCTGAGTTTATGAACTGTGGTAATCGATGCTTATATATAACAGGGTTTCAATTGTCTTGGTTTGCTTCACTCCTACCTGCTCAACAGATGAGACTTTGTGGTCCAACAAAGCTGCTTACACAGAGAGTTCAACAGCTGGATCCCAACAGCTGCTGACGTGGAGAGTTCCCACGGGTGGTGCCTGCTTTCTGGGTGTTCATGAACCAAAGCTCAGGTTTCTCCTCTCAGGCAAAGAAATGGTTGTTGCTGCCTCTTACCAATGGTCCAGCAGAGCTGAAGGCACTTACCCATGGCCAAGTTCCCTTTATACCGGTGCTGTTGTCCAATAGGTTTCCCTCACAGAGCTGAGGTCCCATGGCATGGCTGTCACCGAGGTACCCCAGCCTGTGGTGCACCCGAGGACACCTTTTGCAGGTCCCCTGTGCAAAGCCCTTGGGAACAGGAGAGTCTGCAGTGCAAGTGGTGGTAGAGGTTTGGGTGAGTTCCTGGTGCACATGAATGTTTCCTTACAGAAAATGATGCTCTGAAAGTGGTGGGGATTCATGTAGCTGCTGTGCAACCACAATGAGGCCCACAGTGTTTCTGGTCGGGCCCTGTTGAATAAGAGCAGCTGTTGAAGTGTTTTAAAAAAATTACTTAGATGGTGTTTACTTGAAGCTTAGAAATTGCTGTGAGATGACAAACCATTATTTCCTTGTATTTTTTTTGCTCACCATTTACAACTTATGTCTCGGAGAGGGGCACTTTGGGAACACCACTCAAACCCTCGCTCTCATGTGTCCTGCTAAAATCTTCCATCCGTGTATTTACAGTGAGGCAGCCTGTAGAACCCAGCTGTGACCCAGTGTAAACAGCACAGCGGGCTGAAGTGCCATAGAATAGCAATATTTCCTGGAAAATAATTTACAAGGCATCTGTAAGGTAATGTTAATGCCCCTAATGAAGCAGCTGAGCATCAGTATCAGTAATTACTCACATGAGAAAGAAAGGTGGTGTGTCCCTTTCGGGAACTGCCTAGTGAGAGAAATGCTACCCAGGTCCCCTACATGGGATGTAACCCATCTGTGAACAATCACTGTCCTTGCCCAGCTGGAAGATAACCTTCCTTGTCAGGAACATATACCCCAGACACCTTGAACTGGGGGATGCAGTCAGATGAGACGACATCTTATTTCCATGTGACACCTGCTGGTAAAAAAAGGGCATGGCTGCCCTTCAGAAACTAGTTGCTTCGTGGCTTTTCATTTTTCTTGAAGGCGTGCATCTCTTACTTCTTGCCCATTCGGGGTTTCTTGGTGCTCTGAGTTGGTATTCTCAGTACTCTGACTCGCAGGTTGGAAAGTTCTGGTTCAAGGCACTTATCTGTACAGGGCATATCTCCCTAGATGTTAGATTTCTCTGATTCTGCAGAAGATGAGCTGTCAAAAAAAAAAACCAACAAAAAAAAACCAACCCACCCCTAAACTAATAAAAGTTCAAATCATATCAGCAGCAACAGGAACTGCTCTGAATGTGAACCAATGCAAGGTAGCTCAATGCCATTACTGTAAAGAAAGGTACCGTATTTTCAGATCAAAACAGAGCTCTTGAACATCACCGAATTTTTATTGTATGCTTTGTCCTTTTGTTAGTTTAACTGCCTGCTGTGTTTGCGGGAGGAAGGCAGTAGTGATGGGGAGTAGGAGCGTGGAGACCCCCATGACTGCAAGCTCGCTAGCCTCCATGGGTCCTACCAAGAACCTGGTGGCCTCCACCAGTGCAGGAGGGACCTGCTCAGTCAAAGTGTGCTTGAAGAGCCTTGTGCAGGACCTGGGAGGGTGTCGGAGCAGCAAGGCATATTTAGACCCCACTTTTCTGCTCCATCCGGAGAGGCGAGGCTGGAGCTGAGCAGGAATTGCAGGCTGCCAGACCTGACCTGAAAGAGGTGAGAACCTGGTCCATGGTTGGAGGTTGGTTTTATATCTGCCCATGTTTGATGGAGGGGGGGGGTTGGAGGGGAAGAAATTAATATGCTGGCTGGAAAACAATATTTTGTGTACAATATGCAATACTTGATAACATTTGTGTAGCTCTCTGGCTACATCACAAATACTGACTTGGTGAAGGCCTCTCTCTCCTTATGCAAATCCCCCTCAGCTTATTCTTAAACCCAGTATCTCCCCGAGTGCACCGACAGGTTTCAAGTGTGGTCCTGAGTGCTGCAAAGGTTGCAAACCCTTGATTGAACAGTGACACTATATCCTTGGGTGGCTGTTTAAGAAGAATATCGTTCAACAAACAGTCGTTGAATGCGCTCATGTCGAGTGAAATCATTCCTGTAAAAGGTTCAGTTGTCAGGTATTCATTAAAGCGGGTTTCACATCAAAATGATAGTCACTAATACGGTAAAAACATCTTTTATAGCTTTCAGGATTTTTATGTTGCGTTCTATAAATGCCGGATCTCCACTGGTATAGAAATTTCTTCCTGGACCTATCCGGTAGATATGAGACTGCATTTCTCTGGTCTCCTTCAGAAGATAATGAATTTGGTATATTCAGGTGGTAGGAACAAGGATGTTCCTGAAAGTCCTTTGTGTAAAGAGAGGGCAATGGACTGTAGCTGCAAATTTGGCATAGCATTCCCACTGCTTCTGCAACCCATAAGCAACACCTTGTAAGCACTAAAACTGGAGTTCGTCCTTTATTATCTCTGTAAGGTGAAAATTACCGTTCTAACTTCATTATTTTTGTAAAATAAGAGAGATAAAAGGTAGTTCTGGCTTAAGAAATGGAAAATCAGTTCAAACTTTGGTTTTCTGGATGCTCTGGAGAATTTCACTCCTCTGGGAGACTGTTAAATCAACATTTAGTACCAACCTGTCCTTTTTTGCTAGTCCCTAGGCTGGAGAAGCCTAGAGGACTTCTCCATCAAGGCTGCAATGGCAGGGGGCACCCAATTCAGGTCCAGGTTAATGGAAGCTGCAGCACGCTCAGCTCTCCCTGAAAGTCAGGCAGGTGCCAAAATGTGGATTGAGGCATCTCACTTCAGACTAGCTATTTTTGAAACTCCTGGCCCTGGTGTGTGAATTGATGGCATTTCAGTTGCAAAGAGCAGATGGCACTCGCTAGTGATCCAGGACAGCTTTTTTTGCATTAGTGTCAAAAATAGATCGAATGCCAGCTGTAGCTCTTTTGGGTCAGTGGAGGTGAGTTCACAGAGTGATGTGCAATGTGCCACGGCAGGGAAAAATCAGCACAAAGTGCTTTTAAAAGGCTTAAAATGCTATTTCCCCTGTCTCCTTGCACAGCTCAATTCCTTAGGTGCTTCACTCAGCTGTAAACTAAATTGCCAGATACTATAAACATATCATTCTGCCTAGACTGTTTGCATCCAGTTCTCGGAGGCAGCTTTGGCTGCGCTGCTGATGGGGCACCTCACAGAGGCACGGTCCCTTCTCAACCCCATGAGCTGGAGAACTCACTAAATTTAGTGGTGCTAAGCAGGGTTTGGTGGGACCGAGGTGGAAGAAGGAGCTGCGGTGCCCTCGTTTGCCTTCCCAGGAAATCTAGTTTTAGAGGTCCTGGTGGGAAGGCTACCAAGCTGATCTGCCTAAGAGCAGGGAACAGAAAGAGGAGTCTGAGAGTATTTTATGTTCATTAGAAAACCAGAGGTGATGTCCCTTTCTTGGCTTAGGGCTCATTTTACATCTAGCTGAAGTGAAATTGTACTCTTTAGTGAGATACTACAGAAAGGTGGTATAGTGTCAGCAAGGATGGTCCTTTTTTGTTAGTTTAACTGGGTGCATAGCTTCTTTTTTTTCCTTTTTCTTTTTTTTTTTGACTGAAGAAAGCTATGATGCAGAAAGAAGAGAGTTTGCATCATTGAAGGCAAACGATGAGTTGTGTATGTGTGAGAAAGCTGGTCTGCAGGCACACCCTGCTGGTTTGTAGGGAGAGTGCAAAGGAAATACACACACATGCATAGATTAGATATATATATGGAGTACTGTGACCAGCTCTAGAAGGACAGGGAACTGCTGGAGAGAGGCCAGCTGAGGGCTACAAAGATGATCAAGGGAATGGAGCACCTCTCTGATGAGGAAAGGCTGAGAGACCTGGTTGTGTTCAGCCTGAAGAAGAGAAGACTGAGAGGGGACCTCCATCAATGCTCATAAATACCTAAAGGGTGGATGTCAAGAGGATGGAATCAGGCTCCTCTCTGTGGTGCCTGGTGACAGGACAAGGGAACAAGCTAGAACAAGGGAAGTTCCATCTGCACGTGTGAAAAAACATCTTTCCTGTGAGGGTGGCAGAACACTGGAACAGGCTGCACAGAAAGGTTGTGGAGTCCCCTTCTCTGGGGGAAACCCACCTGGAGGCATTCCTGGCCAGCCTGCTCCAGGTGAACCTGATTTGGCAGGGGGGTTGGACGAGATGATCTCTGAAGATCCTTTCTAATCCCTACAGTTCTGTGATTCTGTGATACATATATACACACTCTTTATGAAAACACAGCCTTCCTGTCTGATTATAATCTACATTAACTTTTTATTCCCCCATGGTATCTGTCTCTTGGCTTCCACTTCTGAAAACACAAGCAGTGATGAATGAGCTGGAGGGGTTTGCAGGGGTTGCCTGACCAGGAGGACACCTCCAGCAGATTCCAGAGCTTTTGGAAGTCTCTGACAGACCCTAGTGCCTACCAGAATGACTTCATGTGTGTAGCTGAAACAGCTAAGATCTAAAGTAGGTTGTATGTGACACCTCTCTGTGCCCTAAGAGAGGTAAGCAACACTGTGAGCTCAGCCGTTGTCAGGATTTTTCCACATGAAGAAAATTACCAGAATAGCAACAGAGGAAAAAACCTGTTCTTTGATTCTGCTCTGGAATCTCTCCCAGATGCCCGTGTGATGATTGCCTCCATATGACTTTCCACCCAAAAAAAAAAAAAAAAATCCCACACCAAAAAAAAAAGAGAAAAAACCAAGAATCGGGGGAATAATGTTCTCTTTATCCCTGAATAAAGTGTCTGCAGTGATCCAGAAGTAGTTATTGCAGTCGATTTCTGCACACAGACCCGCCACTGTTAACAGCATGACTGAATTACCTGGGAGCAGTTAAGCAGCTTCAAATTGTGTCTGACCTTCACAGGGCAAATATTAAGGCTGATATTTTGAAGAGCTGTAGGCGAACGTGGGCCATCCCATTTGAAACTTCTCAAGTGGAGCCAATTTTGAGAAACTGCCAGGCAGCTGAAACTCAGGCTTTTTTAGAGATGTCAGAGCAGAGACACCCTTGCTCATTAGTGGCTGAAATGGTTGCCTTTTTTGAGACATGTAATGTAATTTGCATATATTTGGGGGTCATGAGGATGCTGGAGAGGGAGTTGTCTGGGCAGGGGGGTACTAGAAAGACCCCTTGTTTGTGATGTATGACACCCAGGGAGCACAACTCTCTGAGCATTAGCACCTGCTGGGGTCCCTCCTCTTCTTCCCCCACCCCTGATTTGGGTAACCACAGCAAGCTGGTACCAGAGCAGCTCTGCCTGTTCTCTGGTTGTAGGAGCTTGCTGGGGTTATGCCGGTATGCAGGTAGAACTAGAGGAAGCCATTGGGTTCTCGGTGGTGCTTGGTAATAAAAGCAATGTCCTGGGGACACAGGAATATGGAGTTTGGACTTCTCCCTGTGAAATCACCATGGGAAAGGGGCTGGAGATAGAAGGGGTAGCTAGTGAGCAGGCTGTGTGTGGAGCTACTCAGGAAGGTCACTGAAGACCAGCAACCACCCCGTGAGGTAAGCAATATTTCCTTTTGACGTTTATCCTCTCTATACCTGGTGTAAATAATGCTCGCAGGGCTCTAAGTTTTCTCAGTTTTTCTCAGTACTCTGTGCTCAGCTTCATAACCAGTTTGGAAATCCTTTTGCAGCCCCTTCCCCAAAAAAGGTGCCGGGCTTTCATTCCTGCGAGGTCCAACCCTCGGATGTTACACCCCAGGAACTGCGTGACTTGGTATCCCCTTTGCATCCGTGACCCAGTTTTATCCTGTTAGGAGGGCTTCTTCTCAGTGGACAAACTGGTTTTCCCCAACCTGGGTTTGGGCCCCGCAGCGCAGTGTCAGCTTGCACCTCTAGGCTGTGCTTCGGGACAGCTTTTCTCATCGGCTCTAACGGCTCTGAGGACCCGTCCTGCCAAATGACGCACTTTCCACCTTAATTTTTTGCAGATTAGATTTGTTGGGGAAATAATTAATCGCTTGCTAGATTACCTTTGCGTTTGTGTAAACCCATAACGAGTGTAGCACAAACCGGAGTGAGATAGGTGCCGCACAGGGAAATAACCAGCAAATATAGCAGCATCCTTAATAATAATAATTATAATTATAATCCACGCAGATATATGCCTGTATGTATTTTGTGATACTTTTATACAGCGCTGGTAGTGTGCTGAAAGCTTCAAAGCCTTGGGAAGACATGTCTCTGCCCCGCAGCACTTGCAGAGCAAAGAGCCTTTCGGGGGACAGGCAGCAAAGCAGTGCCTGATACAGCTGGGACGTTTGTATTTTTGGGTTTTTTTGGTTGGTTTGTTTGTTTGCCCGCTAACGTGCCAGTTCTCAAACTGGGCTGGTTTTGCTCTTACAACAAAAGGGAAGGGCTAAGCCTTACGTGCTGAATGGATACGGCAGGCACAGGAGGGAATAGGCTCGGAACAAGCTGAATTTAGTCACAGCAGGTTTTATTTTGTTTTGCTTGGTGACTTTGTAGAAGAAACAAAACCATCCCTTGTCTCTGCATATCCAGTTCACATTGTTTTGACAGCACGGCTCTCCCTTAATTCTCCTCCCTCTCTCACACACACATAAAAGCATTATGTTGGATGGAGCCATCACTGTGGTACACGTGGTGGTACTACTCAAGGAGGTAAACACAACACCACCAACACAAAAATGCACCATGGCTCTTCTCCTTGCACTGCAAGCCTACGGTCCAAAATATTTTTGTTGTCCTCCGGTGGCTTTTACGACATCCTGGCCTTCGTTCCGATTTCTGTAATTGTATTTGTGAGATCACCCGTTAAAGCAATAGGAGATACGAGGGGCCCTTCCTGACAGACGAGCCTCCCGTAACACAGTAACCCTGCTTATCTACAGTGAAGTGCATGCTGATGCACAAATACCTTTGATTATGATGAGATTAATTTTGGGTGGAGTGGTAAATCCCCCATTGACTCTGCCCATGTCCAGGCACTCGTTCAGCAGGGCTCACATGCCGCTGTCGGGAGCACACGGAGACACCCCTCCTCTTCCAACCACGCACAGGCCCTGTGGCCTCCTCGCTGGGCAGAAATTTTGCTGGGGAGGAAGAAAAAAAAGACCGTGGGGTCTGGAGGGGGAAGCTGTTAGGGACTATTTTTGCATAGTGTCCCTCCAAAAAGGGAACAGCACTTGGTGAGATGGTGGCCCACCAGACAGGGAACAAATAAAGAAGGCAGCAGCTGTGAGGTGATGAATTTCAGCTTCTCCCTTCAGCTAACAAGCCTTTTTTTTTTTAATTCCCCCCCCCGCCCTCCATGACATTATTGCAACTGAATGCTCTTGAGGTTTGAGAAACCACCACATAACTAGTGGCATTTCAACTTTGGAAGTGAGTCATCTCCAAGCTAAGGAGCACACAATGACTCCCTTGACTTGCCTTGCAAAGCAGGGTGACGTGCAATTATAGCTCAAGTTGTCAACCTTTAAGCAGACCAATCACAGAAAAAGCAGTGTGAGGGGGGGATATTGCTAATCATTTAAAAATAAATGATAAATCCTGCCAGTTTGCTATCCCAAAGCAATTTCTGGTGCTTAGGCAGAGAAGGTTGAAGGCTAAAGATACTCTTGGCCACTGGCTTGCTATCCTCAGCTGACCTGTCTGCTGCAGATTATAATATTTTTTTTTTTTTTTAGGCAAATGTTTGATCCAACTTATGCAGCGGTGAGGTGTTAAGACATTAGGGGTCAGGATGGTTGACACAGAGTGACTGTACCCAGTCTATAGCAATCATGTGCAGAACTAAGTGCAAACTTGCATCTCTGGAGCTTCCTTGAAAATTTAATGATCAAGAGATCTGGGCTGAGTGTTATCAGTTCAAGCAGGAAGGTGGTTGGGCTTAAACCTGGCTTGAGCATAGTATAAATATAGATGCAGCCACTGTCTGGATGTTGTTCTGTCCCTTTTGCTGCTCGGTATTGCTACTGCTGTGACTGAAGCACTTGTCATCCTCAAATTGCTTTGCATTCCTAGCCTTTGAGGCAACAGTTGGTTTTTTGGCTACAGGCTCTAAAGGGAGGGAGTTGGGCTGGTGTGTGTGTTACTACCCATTTTCTGGGACCCTTTGTGAGAGGGCTCCTGGGAGGGATGAGTAAGGGCCCAGCCCAGACTCCTGGTAACTCAAGTCATGGCAGGGCATTGTTTGAGGAGGCTTTCCCAATTTCCTGTAGTGCTTGGATGACTGTAATGCCCAGGGATCAGGGACCAGGGGCAGAGCTCTGTAGAGTTAAGCACTATATGAACATGTGATAAAGAGACAAGTGCTGAAGAGTTTACAGGCTATTGCTGGTGAGCAAAGCCACCAATTGTACCAGCATTACAATTCCTCACTGCTGGGTTGTTGTGGGTTTTTTTTTTTTGGGGGGGGGGGGGGGGGGGGGGGGGGTGTGTGAAATGGCTGGGTTTTGTTTTTTTTTTTAAATAGTGAAGTCAGCTGGTATTTAGCAAAAGAAAGAAGAGGAATTCTGTTCTCTTCTTTCCAGTTTGATACTAGCACAACGAATACCAGAGCTCAGGTCTAATTTTGCAACGAAGACTAAAAAGTAAAGGAATAGCTAAACCCAGCTGAGCCTGGAGCTTTGCCTTATAAGGGAACTGCCAGAAAGAGCAGCTCTCCAGCCAGCCTCTCCTCGGCAGAGAAATCCATAAAGCAATGAGGTGACGTGTCAGGGGGAAAAAAAAAAAAAAAAAAAAAAAGAAAAAGGTTAGAGGGATGGCCAGAAAAACAATGCTCCTTTAAATAACTTTGGAAAACTTCAGTGTGAAGGAGGCCACCAGCTTCCTCCTGTGTGTGCAGTCACGCTGAAGTACCTACAAGTTTGCCTGAACAGGAGCCTCCTTTGTAACAACTAGTGTGGAGAGTCTCTCCTGCAGACTGGAACTTCAGCTGGCTTTTCCTCAGCTGGAAGTTATAAACACCTTCTGGACTACCAGGCTCTTTCAGCTGACTGGAGAGAGCTCCTTCCCCCAGTTTAGGAAGTGCTCCTGGTTTGGCCCCTGGTGGCCATCCCATCCCCAAGTCCGAGCTGTCCTTTCTGACTCCTCGGGCAGATTGTTCATGCTGTGGTCCCTAAAAGCCTCGTAAATCTGCAGACATGCCCGAGCAGCCCACAGGTTTTGAGAGAGGAAACAGGACACAAGAAGGTCCTCTTCTCATGCCACAGTCCCTTCCTGAGTTAGCATGGTGCTAGGGAGACAGCAAAGACAGCTAGCTCAGCAACAAAAGTAATACTTTTTTTAATGAAAAGGCCAAGTGGTTATGAAATGTTCCTGAAACTTTAATGTGAAGAGACATTGACAGCACCGTTTCTGCTGGCAGTACAATCAATTGAAACAGATCTGCTGAAGTCTGCCATGCAGCCACGGGACTCCCCTGGGTTTTGGCCTCTGGGCCGCAAGGCAGGGGTTGCGGAGGGCAGGGGCGGGATGAAACGCAGCCCCGGCGGGAGAGTATAAGGTGGTCTTTGTAGGTGAGGCAGCCTCTCAGAGCAGAGCATCCGGGTACCACTCCAGCCCCCAGCTCTGCTTGGGCTTCCTCCGGCGCTGCAGTGGCAAGCTAGAGAAACCTGCCCCCAGACAGAAACTGAATTTGCAAATGAGCACATGTGGGGAAGTCCCCGTGCTTCTTTTAGAAAAGAAGGGTCAAAACTGAGAAACCACCGCCAGCTTGCCACGGGGTTGTGGTGGGCAGTCATCCAACAGAAGAACTTGCCTGGTGTTGAGCCTAACTTTGATGACCACAGTGCAGGGCAGAGACCTCCCAAAGCTCTGGGAATTCAGCTTGATCAGCCCCCCTGCTTTGGGATTAAACGGACCCTCCCTGAAGGGGAGAGGTACCTCTGAGGAAGGTGTTTAGTGCAGATCATCAGAGATGCTCTGAACCTGGTTCTGACTTTTTGGGGAGGGGGTTCAGCTCCAGAATACACCTTGAGGGCAAGTGGCTGCGTAACATGTGGAACTGGCTTGTGAGAGCACTGGTGTACCACCACTGCTGTTACGAGGTATGGCAGAGGTTAATCTGTCACAGAGCCATAAAGATGGGATAAATTTTAGGGGGTAATGATAAAAAGCTGGCGTTATTAAATGAAAGTTACAGCTCCCCTCACTAAAGGAG
Organism: Scolopax mira; assembly: GCA_004320125.1. Taxonomy (NCBI): domain Eukaryota; kingdom Metazoa; phylum Chordata; class Aves; order Charadriiformes; family Scolopacidae; genus Scolopax; species Scolopax mira. The sequence continues at coordinate 69,007 of BJBW01005205.1, read as the reverse complement.
TGACAGTATAAAATGATAAATATATGTGAATGCTGCTATGCACATAAAAAATTTTATTTGTGTGGAAACATCTGATATCCAAGAGCTTGATTAGGTCTGATGAACGAACTTCAAGTTACCCTTCAAGAAGTTACCCTTCAAGAACAGTCTTCAGAAGCATGAGGACGTTTCCCCACACCAAATATGTACATACATAAGTGGCTCTGTAGGGGTCTGAAACATCACCCACCGAGCACAGGTGCAGGAACATGGCACCCTGCTAACAACCATTAACAGGTTTGAGGGAAGCCTGAGCCCTAGGAATAATTAGGAATAATAACTCCTTTTTTCACAACATTGCTTCTATTAATGCTGTAAAAATTTGAATTTAAATTAAATCAATCCCTGTCTTTTCCCCATCAGTGCTTAGTACGGTGTCCTTTCTCCCAGGGGGACTGTTCACTGTGTGCCAGTGTTTAACCTCCCGTGTGGGAGCAAACCACACCAGAACCTGTCAGATCTAGAAACATGATGAGGTACCTGTCCCTCAGGAAAGTTAAGCCTGTACACTTCCATTTCAGGCTGGAGTTAATAATTGATGTTCCTTGTATGTAAGCTTCATGCTTCTGAGAAAATAAAAACAAACATACATTCCTGCCCTGAACCTCCCTGTGTCTGAACATGAACTGCTAATGAGTAACTTTAGCACATGGTTTGGGAAATAGAGTATAAGCTCTTTTGTGTGAGCCTTGCTTAAAACCCTCAGCTTTGCTTCTTGAAAGTCCTTGCTTTGAGGCAACCCCAAGCACAAATACAAGTTGAGTGGAGAATTAGTTCAGAGCAACCCTGAGAAGGACTTGGGAGTATTGGTTGTGAAGCTCAACGTGAGCCAGCAATGTGCACTGGCAGCCCAGAAAGCCAACCTGGGCTGAATCAAAAGAAGCATGGCCAGCAGGTGGAGAGAGGTGACTCTGCCCCTCTACTCCACCCTGGTGAGACCCCACCTGGAGTCTCAAGCCCTGAAGCCCTCAGCACAGGAAGGACATGGGCCTGTTGGAGCCAGTCCAGAGTAGGGACACAGAGATGATGAGGGCTGGAGCACCTCTCCTATGATGACAGGCTGAGAGAGTTGGGGTTGTTCAGCCTGGTGAAGAGAAGGCTCCAGGGAGACCTTATAGCAGCCTCCCAGTATCTGAAGGGAGCCTACAAGAAATCTGGAGATACAAGTGCATGTAGCAATAGGATGAGGGGTAATGGCTTTAAACTGAAAGAGGGGAGATTTAGATGAGATATTAGGAAGAAATTTGTTATTCTGAGGGTGGTGAAATACTGGAACAGATTTTGCAGAGAAGCTGTGGATGCCCCATCCCTGGAGGTGTTCAAGGCCAGGCTGGATGGGGCTTTGAGCAACCTGGTCTAGCGGGAAGTGTCCCTGCTCATGACAGGGGGGTTGGACCTAGATGATAAAGCTTTAAGGCCCCTTCCGACTCAAACCATTCTGTGATTCTAAGTATTACAGTGGTAAGAAGAGTATTCTTGAGCATGTTTTTTTCTAACCTGTGGTCTTGTGTGTGCTTTTCCTAGCCCTTCTTCTTCACCTGGTGTTAGTCCCTAAATGCATAATGTAGCTTTTTGGAGTGGACATAGTCATACAGATGTCTTGTTCTAGGTGTACAGTATGACTTGGCTTTGATTCACGGGCTTGACTGGGCTGATTTTCCACTCAAGTTGTGCTCTTTCAAACAGAAGTGTCTGACAGCATGATGGGGGTGGGCACTTCTGCTGCCATCTCAAGTGTCATAGCTGTGTGGGCTGGCATCTGCTACCTGCATTGCAGTACTAACCTGATAGCATGGATGGTCAGAAACAGCTTCTGAGGTCCTGCTGGTACCACCGCTCCTTGCAATGGGCCTCAAAACCGTTCCAGAGTCAGTGCAGCATGTCCTGAGCACTACATCCAGTAGCTGCATGGCTGAGCATCCCTCTTGGCTTAGCACATGTCTTCATAGGCATGTGTAACCTCTGCAATGGTATGAGACACCCTTGGCGTTTTGCACGCTTTGTCCAGTTTTAGGATGGTGGCTTTTAGCTAAATGTTGAAGTATATGATGTATTTTCTTCCACTGCAGAAGAAAAATCCCAGCTGTTCTTGAGCTGTGGTCATCAGAACCTAATGCTGTGGGAAAACCAACGCCTTACCCTGACACAAAGAAAGTGTTAGACTATAGTTTGCTCTGCTCTTCGTGAAAAAAAATGGGGTTTGAGCATCTATCTTAAATGCTGTCTGTATAGTCAACAGACTGCCCAACCACCATGGCAATTGCTTTTTGCATCTGGAAAGATGTACTGAGAGTGATCTGTGTCACTGCATTCTCATTATAGCTACCTGCCTATTAACATAATACTTTCGTTATCATTACCTTGATAAATTACATGTTGGGTGCTGTTGCACAGTCCAGAGAGGTAGTGTTCCTTTCAGATGTGGCATTTGTTCCTCCAGGTTAAGAGGCAGTGCCTGTCTGGAAGGGATCTAGTCACGCCTGGCAAGCTGGGGGGATGCCTGTCTCACCTTGCTTCTGCTTCTTTCATCTGTTGGTTCCATGTCCTTGTTCCTGAAACAGCGTGTCTTTCCTCAGGTGTATGTGGTTCTTTTCATGTTTAAGTTTAGCCAAAATTCAGGGGGTTCAGGCCTGACTTTATGGAATCATAGAATCATATGGGGTTGGAAGGGACCTCTGGAGATCATCTAGTCCAACCCCCCCCGCCAGAGCCGGTCTACCCAGAGCAGGTTGCACAGGAACTTGTCCATGTGGGTTTTGAATGTCTCCAGAGAAGGAGACTCCACCACCTCTTTGGGCAGCCTGTTCCAGTGCTCCACCACTCTCACAGTAAAGAAGTTCCTCCTCGCGTTTAGGTGGAACTTCTTATATTCAAGTTTGTGCTCATTTCTTCTTGTCCTGTCCCTGGGCACCACTGAGAAAAGACCAGCCCCGTCTTGACACCCTCCCTTTAACTATTTGTAGGCATTGATCAGATTCCCCCTCAGTCTTCTTTTCTCTAGACTAAAAAGACCCAAGTCCCTCAGTGTTTCCTCGTAGGAGAGATGCTCCAGGCCCTTCATCATCTTTGTGGCCCTTTTAGTCTGAGGAATATAATTTTCACATGTAATCATGTGGTTTCTCTTCTGTAGTTTTGTTATTCCTTTGTTCACAAACCTCTCTGCTCCATCTCCTGCCAGCAGATCTGTTGCATCTGAGCTTTCTGCCTGCCTTTCTCTCCGATCACCCTGTCACTTCTATGGGCATCTTCAGTGCCTACTTTCTGCCCATCTCACTCCATCCAGCTGCTTCAGGCTGTGGTTTTCGCTCCTCTACCTGCCAGCCTGAGCAGAAATGGTGGTTTTGCAGGAGAATGGTGGCTTTGACTGAGTACCCATCTGATGGAGTGATGCTTGGTATTATCCTAGTGCTGTCAAAGTGCTTTGACTGTCTGGTTAGGGAATAGATTCAGAGGGTATAATGGTGCAGACCATGAATGAAATCTGCATTACCTGATGGGCCTGAGTCCACAGTGCTGTGTAGACTATGTATCTGTCTTAGTGTTTCATTAATGTCTGTTGCTTAAGTCTGGCTAAGATCTGCAGACATTCTGGTATTTAAGCAGGGACTTCAGAGAGTGTAGGTCAGCTGGTTGGCCTGGCTGTAAACCCTTATTTCTTGGTGCAGGTAGGTGTATTTTGTCTGTGTTAATACATACTTCTCCACCTAGACAACTTTGCAAGTAACGTTTGTGGTATAAATCTTGTCTGGTGCCATCACTCCAGGAGGTGATGATAACTATCAAGATGGTCAAGTTGCTGTATGTATGTCTTCTGGTGGCTTTCCCATCTTGTATGTTCTGTAGGGCAACACTGACTCTGGGCAGCAAGAAAGGAGAAGGAAACTCCCTCGATGCTGCCAAACCACATGAGTAATGCTGGACACAGGCAGTATCAGGGATGACTCACAGGATGATATGTCAGCTATGTGACCTTCTCAGCTGGGGCTCGGAGCTAGTGGGAGAGCACGGACTAGCTTGCTCAAGACAACTTGTGCTTTCTTTGTTATTGTTGTGCAGTCTCTTCAATGCCACGGCTGATGTCGCCTGCATATCCCGAAGCAGCTGATGAAGCACTTGACCGCTGGTAGTCCTCTCAGCAGGGCTTGAGTATTGAAGTAAACACGTGGTGGGGGGGACATTCACCTCCAGATGAATAAAAAAGGATCTCTTTCAGTTGCCCTGTGCGAGAGCTGTGGGGATGATTTACCATATCCAACAATGCAAGCGGTTAGTAACACTATCCATATGATTGCAAATGCTTTCCAGACACAAGACGTTACCTTTGTGTTGCTAGGGCTGTAGTACTGTAGCCTCTTTTATCACGCACCTTTATTGGGGGGAGGGAAAGCTTGCTTTGTGCAGTTGTGGTACTATCCCATTGCTGAAAGCCCCTGCTTCATTTATCTTCAGCTCCTTGGAAGTGCTGATGGCCGTCGGCCAGGCTGCACGAGATGGCTGCAAGGTGAGAGTGATCGTGGAGCTCTTTTTTCCAGCAGAAGCTCGGAAGGATGGTTTTGTGTGGAGGAGAAGGCAGGCACAGGTACATGGACTCTGGCTCTGCTCACCTGGGGGAAGCAGAGTGCATGGGCCTGTCTTAATCCTTAGGGTTTTGAGATCTGCATGGGTTGGCAATGAGCATGTTGGTCCTGTATGCAGGAAGGCTGCCCAGAAGCAGGGAAAGGTGCCAGGAACTCTTTATTTCAAGCACTTGCAAGAGGTCATGTCCGTGGTGTAACTGCCTGAGCTGCGCTCCCGCTCGCTGGCGTATCCCCCGTGGGCATCCAGGAAATCCTTTCCACTGAGTCACAGAAGGGACCCTGTTGTGTAACACGGGGTTTGCACTCTAGCGTGGCTTCCACATGGGATTAGGACAGCATCTGAGCTTTCCCTAAACTAATCTTCAAGTGTGCTAGCAGCCAGCCTTCGTGGGGGTGTCCCCGAAACGTGTACAATGAATTAAAGGGACACGAAGCCACGCTTTGCAGGGATGAGCAGAACTGCCCCAGAACTTGCCAGGGAGAGCCAGCGGGCTCCAGCTTACAGCTGCTTCCAATCACTTCCATTTCCTGGATAATGGTGTTCATTTCCTTCCAGATTTTACTTGCCTGGGAACACAGTAACATCTGCTTCTCCAGGTTTTATGAAAGATGAACTTCCTCGTGGCAGAAAAGGCTTTATCTTTCTGGGGTTTTTTTTGTTCTCAGAACAGTTGCTTTAAGCGAGGTTTAGACCTGAAAGACAGTTATAGAAACGATAAGCTTGCCTCTGTGTTTGGCTATTTGCTATACTGTTTCTCCTCTTACTTTCTCATGCTGCCAGCCCCAGCTCCAAAAGCCCATCTTCCCTGGTGTCTGTGCCAGGAGCAGCACTCCCGTGCGCTGCCTCATGTCACACAAAAGCTGAACAGATTGGTGGTGCCACTAAAATGTACCTGTGTTGTAGCCAAATCTACTGAGGGTGCATAAAATCCTAAGGAGAGAAACTTTTCCCATGCAAAGGTACATTCAGTCTGCTGCACCAATAGGAGTAAGAACTGGAAAAGGTTCACAACAGTGAGAGTAAATAGATTATTTGTTTAAGGAAAAACACCTCTTTAAATAGTCACTCTTCTGTGTAAGCTTGCCCTTAGAGTTCTGGATTTAATTATTATTATTTTTTAATAGAATGTGACATAGTTCATCTCTCTATAGGATCACTTATGGCATATAGATCATAGGTTTTTTTGCATAAACCCAAAAGTAATTAGCTTTTAAAAATACTACGTACCTCATGGTTACCAGTAACATCATCCCTCATTGCTTTTCTCCCCTCTTCACTGTATTATTATACAGTAAAAAAGTAGGTAACTCTTTAGGGACGAAGAGTGAAGTAGTTAAGAATAATTGTATTCTTGCGCAGCTCAGGTCTATGATTTCAACCCCATAGCTCTCCTACTGTCTTCAGTGGAAGCTTAGTGTCTTCTACAGCTTCTTGACACCTTTGAGGAAGGCATTTATACAAATGACCTCTCTTTCTGGGGGTCACGTGGCCTTTTAGCAGACCTTTGCACACAGGCAGGCCGCGACCCAGTGGACTGACTGTTTTCTAGAACATCCCTTTCCACTTGAGACAGAGTGCCCTGTCATCCCCCCGCCTCGAGATAATGTGTAACAGGCTGTTTGGAAATAACCTTCTGCATCCACTTGCAGCTCTGATCTGAAAGAGATCCTCAGAGAGTTGAAGGTTAAGGAGTTCGGGTTCCAGCTGGAATAAGCAGCCTGACTTTATACACGAACTCTGAAATCTGCATTCAAAGGTTGCACCTGTAACTTTGGAGGCACAGCTGCCTATTACCCGTGCCCTTGAACTCAGAAGACCAGTAGGTAACAAAAGATGTGAAGAAACTAGCTTTGTCCTGCTCTGGGCAAGCTGAAGCTGGTTTGCTCTGGTGCTGCTCTCTTTGGAGCACAACATTCCCAACGTTGAGTTTCAGCAGTGCTCAACGGGCTCACGACTGTCCGTCTGGGTGCCAGCCATCCGGTGACTACACTGCTGCTGCCCTTCAGCTCATGTGTCCAATGCTCTTCTGATTTTTTAAGCTGCAAGTCCCCCAAATGCCAATAAACGTTGCCTAAGCATTACAAGTTTACAGAGGACACAAGTAAGAGGCAAGAAAGCCCAGCTGTAGCACTATCAAAGGTGCTCATTCTTTTTCTCTTCCCTGTAACATTTCAGAGACAGCGTTGGAATCGTTCGCAATCTATTCAGGGATAAAAAAAAAAACAAAAAAAAAAACCACCAAAAATGCTAGCAGTCTTTTTTTAGAGCTACTACGTGGGAAGAGCACCGTTCCTCGTGGTTTTTCCAAACAATGGCTTAAGCTGCTGGTAATCCTGAGCAGAGCTGAATGCCATTGGGCTGGGCTGCACCGGGCACCCAGAATTGGGCCAAATCCTTGGGAAACAATCAGGATCATTCCACTGCACACATCCCTCAGCTTTTCCTTACAGTGACCCAGCACAGGGTCATTGTGCTGAACCGGTGGATGTATCAGTTCATTAATTTACAAAGTTAATGGTTCTCGTTACACAAATTAGTATTGAGATGTAAATTAACCTTTTCCCTGTTAGCTGTTAAAATAAAGGGTATAATCTCTATTTTCGGGATGTTTGTAGATTATTACTCACTAGCATGTGGATTTTGATTGATTCTTTCCAGTTCTAGTAATCATTAACAACTACTGGTATTTTAAGAATTACTTTTTATTTCAAAGGGTACAATTTATTTGGCTTTACACCAAACTAGATTAAGCAAGTCACACTGAGCAGTTATTACCTTTCTCTTCAACCATGCTGCTGTGTAAAGGGGCAATATATTCCATTGCTTGTGCTTTTTCAACTCTGAATTTCACCATTAAGATTAATAAAACATGTTGACATATCAAACAATGTAACTAATAGGTAAAGCAGAACAAACTGAGTCACTATTTAAACTGGTTTTTAAGATCATGCTTTCTCTATTGAAGTATATCAATCAAAAGACAAAGAGATACAACTTAGAAGATAGATAACCAAACAAAAAACTTACAGAAATGTACAAAGTGAGATAAACAAAAACGGCATCAAAATACACATAATGAAAGTCCAAGAAATAAACCCAATGTAACTTCTTGATTAAACATGATGAATAGGGAGACGTGCCCTGTCTTCAGAGTTTGTAATTCTGCTGCAGATATGATGCAATAAGTCAAAACTGAGGGGGAAACAGAAAGGTGGATGGGTGATGTTTTCCTAATCATGGAGATGTGAATAACTGTGTCTGTTCTGAATGCCTTCTGCAGACCCAAAATACTCATCATAGGTAATCTTTCATTTTTTCTCTCAAAGTCCCTTTAGCCCAAAATATACACCCTAACACAGCTTGTTTCTGGTCTCATTGCCCAGACTTTGTTCTAGCAAAGCCAGTTCTCAGGTGTCTAACAAGAGTTTAGTCTAACACAACATATATAGCAAAGCACCTGAAGACAAAAAAACCCAAAAACATATCAAATGGACTTACTGGTCAGCTGCATTAGATTTGTTCTCAGATCAGGCCTGTGATGTCTTGGGTGATTATTGTAGGGTTTTACAAGGTTACTTTGTATGCAAGTATGTGACAGAATAAGTTATATTCTAGTAATTCCAGAACTGCTTATATTTCCTCCTAAAATAAATATAACTGTATTACCCAGAGAGAAAAAACTGGTTTGGCTTCATGCTTTATTAAGAGGATATCTAATTGCCTGAAGTCCTGTTTGTTGATCAAGCAACCAGGAGAAATTTTATCTAAATATTCAAAATATCCAAGCGCTTGGTCATCGTTTAAAAATTGCCTGTGACAGGAAGGCTGTGAAGTCTGTTGTCCAACAACATCCCTTTCCTGTGCTACAAGGCCAAGAACACAGAGAGAAACAAAATTATCAGAATTTCTTGGCCACTGTTCTTCCTTTGAACCACTCTATGGCAGGTCTAATTCAAAGCTCCTCAAGACACGTTTCACAGATTTATTATGTGAAACTCCTCTTTCTCAGAAAGGAGAAATGTCACTCATCAATTTTTAACCCAGGTTGTTTCACTTATGCAGTTTACAGAGTGACCCAATTCAATAGTTGTTTCAGAAGAACTAGGGGGGGTGACAAGCCATGGCATATGTGTGGGAATGAGTGACTTTGCCCTCAGAGATCATGTAATATTAGAAATGTTCTGAACTTCAACGGCACAAACCCAGTCAGTCAAGGCAGAAGACCACATAATTGGGTCTGATACTGCTATGGAAACTACACTGAGGGCTAAAAATACTGTGTAAAAGGTGGATATTCTGTTCTTGTGTTTCTTCTGTCAACTCCTCACTTCAGTGGGGAGTTTTCAATCCCTGTCTGAAAAGGTGCATTATGGAGCAGTTAAAGGTGATGTGAATGTGTTGTTTGACGGCAGTTAACTCTAAAGAAACATGTATTCTGTGCTTTCACAAATGAGTCAAATGCACCAAAAATACCTTACAAGAATTTTGGATGTTTGTCTTCTTTGAAGTTAGGATGAACATACCCACATTTAAACACTAAACTACTTATTAGCAAAAATACATGCTTAATCCAGGCTGATTTACAACTTTGCTAGCTGCTTTTTTTTGTTGTTGTTGTTAGAATCTTTGAATTCAGTTTTGCAAATCTTCTATCCCCACTGGCTTACTGTTGTGGAACTGCTCAAAAGCCCTTGTCTAAATATTAAATACCCTTGGAGTGTGATGGTACACTGTGTGCTACTGGAAGCACTGCTGGTAGCGTGTCCTCAATCCCCAGCTTGCCCACTGGTACCAAGCTTTGCTACGCTTCCTTGCCTCCTTCCTTTCACCTCCTTAGGAAAGGTGTTTATAAAGAGAGAATTAGATACCGAAATGAATGTGAAAATATCTTCCTTCAAGGTTACGTTCCGCAAGAATTAAAAAACATTGGATATTTTCCCATTAGTCTTCATGGGACTCTTTTGTTTTTAAGTCAACAAGAGACTTAGTCTTGCAGCTTGCAAGGAGACCTGCAGCTCATGGTGCCAACCTTATCCTCTGCACTCGGAGTGGGGTTTTTTTTGTACCTTGTGGAGGTTGGAAACTTTTAAACTATTTGGATTACTACTTTTGGTGAGACAGTTTCCGTTACAGTCTGACTGCTTGTTTTGCTTGCTTGATTTACCTTGTTTTGTTCTGTTTTCCTCCAAGTTGGGTAGCCCAGCTCCTAAGACTGGGTGTCCTTAAGCTTCTATGTGGCTACAAGTAATTTCAACCTCGATTCGTAAAAGGGCAAAACCAGATATGCAAAAAGGTTTCTTCTTTTGTTTTCTACATGAGAACATTAAATGGGATGCACTTGTGTTTTCTCCTGAAAGACTGCATCTCTCCAAGTGCCTTTTTGTAAATTGCTGGAATTAGGAGCTGAAAGCAACCAAGCTGGGACAAAGTATGGCTGCAGCACACTGTCATCTCCATTGCTTTGGGGATGGGGTGGCACGTGTAGATGTTACCAGTCAGCCAGTGATGACTGCATAGCTTTGTATGTGCTGAGCCAACCTGTGGTCAGCCTGTGTATTCTGACCTTTGCTTAAATGCAGGCAGCGATTTTACACATCTGTTCTGAAAAGTAGGTAGGTGTGAGTTGATGGACTCACCTGAGCAGCCTGTTCTTCTGCTCCCAGGGTCTCTTATGCACGCCCAATGCAGACATCTGGGGTACAAGGGAGCAGAGAGATGACATTGTCCCTTGTTCCCGTTTCCTAGCACAAGGTTACCATGGGTAATATCTGAGGATTGGGAAGACAAACAGAAGATACAAGTTAGTTACCACTTCCTGGCCTGCTGTAGTATCTAGTATGGTCTAGTAGTATCCAAACTGGACTGCAGTTTGGCCATATGTCATCAGAATTAAGCATTAAATAAGATTGTGGGTGGAATGCAAAGGTTTTGTAACGCTATTATTTAGGTATATTATAGTGTAAATAATATGTATTTTGCTGGATGGAAGAGGGGATGTTCCTCTGGTAAGATGTTGACTTCAGAAGGTGAATGTTCTGAATTCTAAAGCATTTTGTACCTGAAAAGCACTGTAACTGACAACATTCAGGAGAAACAGTGGTTCTGTCTCCCTGGTGAAGATGAAAGGAAATTGATTAACAAATAGAGTAATGAGAAAAATGTGTGCCAGTCTTTGCAGATCATCCTCAATAAACCTACTTCTGTTATTTGCTTGCTCTGTTACCTACACTAGGAAACATCATGTATTGTCTCTTAATCATGCTAGGAATGTCCCAGGCCCTTGTAGTCTCTCTTTGTGTCAGTCTCAGCAAATCCTCCAATTATTTTTGTTGCCTTCCTCTTAATTAATTCCTCACTCCCCCTATTTGCCTGGAACGAGAGCGGTGAGAAATGAGCTTGGTCTTACCGAAGCACTTCATGGGGAAGATGATTTTGAATTTTTGCTGTTGCTTGTCACTTGGGGTCTCTCCCTCAACTATTACCTTCCGAGAAAATTATTTCTCTGAATATTTTCCTCCTTGTTGGATTTCTGAACTATTACGCCTAAATAGTTTAAACTTCATGTTCTTAGATTAAATAGTAACTTTATTTCCTACTTATGCTTCTATGGTCAGAGGAGGTTGTTTTGTATCCTCTGTACCATTCAACAGGGAATGCTTCTTGTGGCTGAGCACCTTTCATTTGGGTCAATATCAAAATGTTACCCGAATGTGCAGCAAATTAGCCTCACAAAAGAAAAAAAATATTTTTAGGAACCACTGTTAGAATCGCTAGGAATACTGGAGTCGAGATTGCAGCTTCTGGTCCTGGGCTCTCTTTTGGAAAGCATTACCCAGCAACAAATGAAATGGAGCTGGCACAACCATTTAAAATAGCAAAGTAAACAGTTCATGTCATAGCCAAGATAATCCTTAATTTCTGCTGCTTATCTGAGATCTGCCCTGCTGATCTGATGGGAGGATTTAACCTTCCTGAAAGCTGTTATCAGTGTGTGCTTGAACTGGGGAGACCTCTTTCCACCTGCTTTAGAGCCCTTTCTCCTAGAAGATTAATGCTGACAGACCTCTTTTAGAAAGAAAAATCTGATATAAGAAAACATAGAAATATTTTGCTACAATATAGCTTAAGGGAAATACTTAAAAAAGATTTTAAGTATAATATTTTTTTAAAAATATTTTTTAAATTTGTTTTTTTTCTTTGTGTTTACAGAAGAATCATGTTGTTCTAAATTCTCAAAATTTTTGTCTTACAAAAGTGCATGTATAGCTGCGGAAATTAAAAAGAGAATGACTGGCTTATGGTTACTGTCAGTTATGCAACCAACTCAAAATAGAAGCTATAGGGAATTTTAATTTCAAATTTCTTTGCACTACGTTGGAAACCATTTTTGTAATTTTCTGTTTCTCTTGGGATACTGTGTGAAACACAGAATGGCAAAGCAGATGGCCTGTCTTCTATTTCCAAAGGGATGAGTAATACCACTCTGTTCAAGAGGCAAGTTTAAAGGGTGTTTCTTTGAGGTATGGGAAAGCTCAGTCTAACACCTGGACCAAAACAAAAATCAGAATTGGTTTAATGTATAACACTTTTCGCAAGCAAATGCATATATTTCTGATGTTATCTTTACTATATTTTTTATGGCTTATTTTAAAAGTAAAAAAAATATAAATAATTCCCTCTTTAAATGAAGACTCTCTATTGTACCTGTGCCTTTGGGAGAGGAGAGAATCACTGGGTGAAACTTCTTAGGCTTAGTCATAGTAGGAGTGAGGAATGATGGCCTGAACTATGCAGCAAAAGTTCTCAGAATAGGCAATGAGTCACTATTGCCCTTGAACTTTGTGAATCTGAAACTATATTTATCATTTTGCATTGTTCCCAAGCTGTGTATTTGTAGTTCCACACACAGAACAACTTGCCTTTACTGCCCTGAGGAGCTAAAACACACACAAGGGAAACTCCAGGGAGAGAAACCGAGGATTAATTTTTGGAAGTGAATTTTAAGAAAAGCTTTATTGAAGAATACCTGTGTTGGGAGATTACTTGATGTGAGGGTGATACTAAGAGGTTAAATAAAGGAATAAGGCAATAGCATATGAAGTGTGTGTGGGAGGGGGTGAGGGGGTAAGGAAATGAGTAAAATTAAAGAGTTCATGTAAGGTAAAGAATGTGTAACACGGAGTACTGTCACGAGAGGCAAATATTTTTGTTAACTTAGTACTTTTCTCTTTTCCTTCCCACAACCTTCTATGCAACATTCAGAATTCAGAACAGAAACCAGAGCACTAAAAGGAAAGATCTGGATCATTGTATTTTGCATTCTTCCCTTTCTGCAGTATAAGAGATGAATTAGACAAGTTTTTGAACGGGGTCAGTTGCTAAACAGCTGGCTTGTGAAAGAAAGCAGCTGTCGCACCAAAAATCTCACCTTGGCACTAAAAATCAGTGGGGGATCTTGTAAGTGTCTGCAGAACTGTGTGCTCAATTAGTGACCAAATGCACATACTGGAAGCCTGCTTGCTCTCTCTGGTCTTACAGCAGTCGCCCCTGTGAGAGAGAATGGAAAATGGGGTTGAGAGACTTCTATCTTTAGAGTATTTTACATAAGAGAATTTAAAAATGAGAGATATTATTATTGGGTGGCAGGATAAAAGAGGCAGTTATTGGCTTGCCAAAAAGACTTAGCAAATGGAAATCCAGAAGCGGTTCCAGGAAATATAAAAGGTAACGTAGTAAGTATGGGAGAACTGTAGGTACTTTGCATTTTTGTATGTGAAGTAACTGTAGGCCAGGATTACACATCCCACACTGATATTTCAAGTTTCCTTGTTCAGTGGGAAGGAAAACCACTGGTGTGCTGAGACTCATTTTATAGGCACAGGTTATCAGCTATCTTTAAATCTGCTTCCAGAAACTCTCAGGGCTGTTTTGACAATTTATTAGCAGAAGGAACTCCTGTGACATTCGTGCTGTGGCGTAAGTATAAGCAAGAGGTATTCTCAATGCCTGTTTGTAGGGATTATCTCAAACTCAGAGTGCTCATGAGTCCAAACTCATGGAAAACAGGTAACAAAAACCCCTCTGTGTTGTATGTGGTTAAGAACAATTTACTATGCTGAGACTTTCAGTCTGGGGGGTGATGGAAAATAAAATATCAGTGTCTTTAGAGTAAAACATTTCCAATAGAGTGTGCAGCAAAATCATTTTAATGCAGAACTACATCTTCCTCACCCCTATCTCCCCCAAACATAATAAATGTACCAAAAGAAATAAACCTCAATGCGTGGGGAAATTTAGCAGTAATAGACTCACAACTCCAGAAGTATTTACATTTTTTGCTCCATTTTATGATTCCTGAAGTGAGAATTGAGCAATTTAAATACTGGTTTCCATGTTGGCATTACTGATGAAGTGCGATGACAAGAGATCTCCTCTTCTACTGTTACCCAAAATGGGTACAATTGACTAATATAGATTTGTACTCATCTAGGACAAATTTAGCAACTCGTTATGTGAGCAAAGAGTTTCACCAAGTAACTGCAAAATCCGTGACTTCCAAGATGCTATATACTGGCAAGCAAGGTGTTGGGATGCCACAGAAGCTCAAAGATAGGTAAGGAGTGACTTTTATACCTTGTGCTGAAGGCCTATGGTGATCTTCTGCTTCTCTTCCCACTTCAGCCTTTGGCATTGCGCTCCTATGGGTCTGTGGGCTCCCAAACCGAGACCTGTCAGCGAACAGCCGAAAAATTTTCATGCTGATTAAGTGTTTGATGGTGTGAACACGAAGAACATGCTGCACCCAATTCATCTAGCTGTTCAGGTGGTTTACTTGCCTGGTTTTTTTTTATTATTTTTTTTTAAATTTATTTGAAGTTGTACGCTTTGGCCTCCACAGCCAGTTCTGGCAGCAACCTACGCAATTGTGTTTTTACTGCAAGTGCACGGAAAACTATTAACAGGAGGGTTCGGCCGAAGCCCTTTGGGGACCATTTTTCCCGCTAAGGGTGTTTCTGACAGAAACCCTTTTGGCCCCCCAGCTCTCCCTCGCCGGGAACGGAGGGGGGTGACGGGGCGGCTGCCGCCTCAGGCCCTGCCGCCCGGTAAGCTCCGAGGTGGGAGCATCCCGCTCCTGCCCGCCCTATATAAACATAATTTTTAATTTTTTTTTAAAATCGCCCGTATCCATGGCAACTCAAACCTTACACCGCCGGAGCCCAACCCGCTTCTAACCCCTTTGCAGGCCGCAGGGGAGGGAAGCGCCGCCGGCAGCGGTTTCACGGGGCCCGCGGGGACCCCCGGGCGCTCCTGGCACCGCCCCGCAGGTGCCGGCCTCGCCCCGCCACCCCTTCCCCCGCCGCTGGGCCACCGACCGGGCCCACCCGCTCTGCCGGCGCGGGGGCGGCGGTTACTCAGACTTTCCCCCACCTCAGGAGCCGGGGCCGACAGAAAATGGAGGCGGCGGGAAGGGCGGGGTGACCGCCAAGGCGGACGGCGGCCCCGGCCCGCTACGCGCCGCCACCGCCGCTCCCCTCAGCGGGCCGCCGCCCGGCCCTGCCGCCCATCCGCCGGCGGGGGGCGCTGCTCGGCTCCGCTCCCTCCCGGGGGCCGCGGGCGGTACCGGCCTTCGCGTCCTTGCCCGCCCCCGCCTCCCGCGAGCCTTCCCCCCTTTCCCCTGCGGCTGCGCCCAGACCCCAGCGGCCCGCGGGCGGCCAGTCCCGCGGCGGGGGCGTGGCCCGCCTGGGAGCGGCGTCCCGGCTGGCCAATGAGCGCGCCGTCTGCCTGACAGTTAGGCGTCTGCCGCCAATGGGTGCGGGCGGGGGGCGGGTGCGGCGGGGCGCGATCGGCGCGGCAGGCCGGCGGCCGGGGCAGTCGGCGGAGGGAAGTGGCGCAGCATGATGCGGCTGTGGCGCTCGGCGCTGCTGCGGGAGCTGCTGTTGCTCGGCCCGCCGGGGGCGGCCGGTGGCGGTGGCTCGGGTCCCGGCGCCGGCTCCAGGCGCCTCCCGCCGCCGCTGGCCGCCTTCGGCGTGAGCCCGCCCGCCTCCCGCCGCGGCCCGGGGCTGCCGGCTTCGGTGCGGGGTCTGTGCACTCGCTCGGAGGGAGCTTTGGAGGAGCCGGGGAAGGGGGCGCAGGCGGCGCCGCCGCCCGCCCCCGCCGAGCCCCCCGCCGACAGCGGCCACAACAATAACCACGGCGGCGGCAAGGAGCTGGCCGGCGGCGGCGGCGGGGGGGAAAAGTGAGTGCGAGGGGGGCGGCGGGGGCGTGCCGGGGCGCGGGCGGCGGGGCCGGGCCGGGCCGGGCCGGGCGGCAGGGGATGCGGAGGCGCCATGTGAGCGGCGCCGCCTTCCCCCCCTCAGCACGTGTGGAGCCTGCGGAAGGGGGCCGGGCCGGGTGCGGCGCGGAGCCCGCCGGGTTGGCTTCCCCGGCAGGTGCGGGGTGGGGGTCCGGCGGCGGGCTGGGGTCTGTCAGGGCCGCGCCTGTGGAGGCCCGGCTGCGGGTCCGGGTGGTCGGGGCGGCCGGGGGTCCGGCGGGTGGTGAAAGGCGGGCTGGGAAGGGGCAAGGAAGCACAAGAGCCGTGGGCGGGGAGCGTAGGCGCCCCTCGGGGCTGCCCTCGCCGCCGCTTGGGGTCCTGCCCACCCCCTTGAGCTTGGGGGCCCTCCCATTGTGAGGCTGAGGGGAGGGTTATGCTTTGGCCCGGAGGAGGCAGCCCGTGTCGTCCTGCCTTTCCCAGCGCTGCCGCTTGCATAAAGTGTTCTCCGCGAGAAGCGAAAGCTGTGTCATCTGACATGAATTATTAAAAGGCAGCGTATACGTGGTGTGTAGTTCTGCCCAGGAAGTTTTGCAGCGCTGTCTTCTTCCACCTCTGCATCTAGTGCAGTCAGGGACGGGCACTGCCACCCCGGAGCCGTGTGTACGGACCTTCCCAGGTGCTGCCGGGCCTGGCCCCGTGCCAAGGGGTCCTAATTTGTCCCTAATTATTGTTGATAAAGGCCCGTGAAGGTAATAGACTGATAAGACTTATCTATGTTTATGAACTTCGTATTCCTTCACTTAGAACCTGAAATAATATTAAAAAAAAAAAAAAAAAAAATTCCTCGAGGATAGGTGTTTGGGCTCTAGTTTGTGTGGCTGATAATGCCCAGTAGCGGATACTGAGGATAGAGTCTAATGAAGTGGCAAATGATGGTTCTTCTTAGTACTCTCTATTAGTCCTCAGCATTATGCAGGTCTTGAAAAAGTCTTGTTCGTTTCCCTCCTCCCCATGTTCATTTCCCACCTTCCCATCTGATAGTTTGCCAGTTGCTTTTTTGAACCTGGGGTATACTCGCTATCTCTGATAGCCTTTGACAAGAAGTTTGACAGCTTAACTGCAAGCCCTATGAAGCCCTATCTCCTTTGTGTTTGGAACATGATGCTTGACTCTGCTGTAGGCAGCTCATGTGTCTTTGCACCACTTATGGGGTGGCATAATTAACATCTAAAACCGAGCTGCTTTCCCAGGCTTTACTATGCTTATTACCTCGATGAAAAAAGCAAAAGGCAGAGGAAATAAGGCCCTGTTTTAACACTGAACAAAGTCTGTTAGGCTAATGCTAAGAGGAAATATAGAAGAGATTCCACGAGGCCAGTTTGGAAGGCTTATTAATCGTTCTGCTTTTGTGTTTTGGGTTTTTTTTTGTGTTTTTTTTTCTTTTAAGCACGATCTTGTACTCGTTTGACATGGCAGGTGGGGGGAAAGAATTTTCTTTTTCCTTTTCTCACGCCTGATGTCTCAGCTTTCTGAATGAGATATAGTCTCCTTCAAAGGCATCGCTTGTCATTTCTGCTGTCAAATGCCTTAAAAATTCATGTATGTCAGGTTATATAAAATATAGCACAATCGTGTATTTTTATTATATTTATACTATTGTTCAACATATATGAAGTCTCCTTTTTGAATTAGCTTTATATATAATGTTTCAGAACAGAGTATTATTCAGCTGTGGCTCGGGTAGGTGTGCTATATAAAGGTTGTACTTCCGTTTTCAATGAGAAATACAGACAGTACCATTAAAAACTTAGGGAAAAACCAGTATGCCAACTGTGAGGGGTTTTTGAAGATGTTACAAATGTGATTTAATAAAGAGATGACATTTTCTTAAGTAACCTTTAAAACAGCTTCCTACAACTAGCATTAATTAGGGAAATCCTATAATTGCTAATACGTCTGTTAAAGCTGTAGTCACAAACCAGTTATGCTCTTTTAGTAATTTTTGGCTTTTGAGAAAAGGATGTACTTGAAATTCAGATGCATCTTCTTTGAGCCTGCAAAATGAACAAGGAACAATTATATAAAATGTACAGTATATAGCTATGAACAAGGAAAAAGCTGGAAACTGTTTTTTCTCAGTTCAGGCTGTGCAGGAATTCCTGGTGGCACGTTAGGCAAGCTGCTGGACACTTTCATCATTATTTTTCTTAATGCAGATGTATCAAAATCTTCCTTAAGCATTTGTAAATGGTACGTTATATGTTGAAGTCTTTACTATATTAAGACAGAGTGCAAGATCTAAAAGACAAGTGGAAGTTTTTTCAAAAGACAGGTTTCTGGACGAAATTGACAACTGGGCTAAGTCGGTGTAGTCTGTGGGTTCTGCTGATTCCATCACTTTGATGTCCGGCAGTATGTAACATTTGACTTGTATTTGGCAGGTGATTTGTTGTCCCAACTGGGAAGACAATAGTCCTCTTTATGACTTATTTTTTAAATTTGTTTTGGGGGATTATTTTTTTCCCTTTGATTGTAAGGTCATCATTCTGTAATGCTGGAATAACCTACAGGGTCAAAAGATAGCACTAGGATGTTCTTACTTGTTTACTTGCTTACCATTCTTTGTGTACAGAGAGTAGGAGTTGCAAGTGAAAATGCAAAGTGTTTTGTGCAAAGACTGTACGTAAATTTAGAACAGTTGAATTCCTCACAGAGGGAATAAATTACGAGGTCTGGTGGCTGATGAAATAACTAGTATCTCATTGCATAACCACATCCCCCTAAATATCCATCACCTGATATCATCTACTTATCCCTGCTATCCAGCCTTCAGTCTGTGTATCCACCTGAAACAATATATTTTGGAAAGGAAAAATATTTGAGCTTGAATATTTGAGTTTATGGTGGTCGTAGACTGGTAGTTTGGATCAGTGAAGGCTGTGGATTAAAATGCAGTCGTATCTATGTTCTTGCTTAAGTACTTAAAAACACAATAACCCAATATACTCCTATGTTATAAACTTGTATAATATTTGATAGTGTTTACTTCTATAGTATAACCGTGCATTGTCCACTTTTACATTCAGTATAACTGTTCATTGTTGTTTTTACGTCTTATGCTGGACAGTAGTAGGTTCAAACATAGAAAAAGCTTATACTAAGATAAACTAAATTACGAAGGCCTTGATGAAGGTGAGAAGGAGGAGCAAAATGAGAGCAACCCTGATTTTTAAAGTCTAGCTAAATGTCAATACTGATGGATAGTATATGGCATATATCAAAATGGTTAAAGAAAGTGTTTTACTAGTTCTTTTTTTTTTTTCCCCTTCAGACAAGGCAGTGGTAGTACTCCCCTTTAAAGACAGGGATAAACTGTGGAGATATTCTTTTAAAATCCATTTTGCTTTTGCATCCAGGCCAGATTCCAGAGAAATAACTGTATGGTAACCAGGCAGTGGTTTGTCTCACTGTTACTCCTCTCAGAGTGTGGATATAATGCTTGTAGATGCGAGTAACTGTTAGAAGTGCATTTTCATTAGACCTTTCATAACTTCCTTTGAGGCTAAGGTTTTGAAGCAGCAGTTCTTCTTTTTACCATAAATGCTGTGATGTCTACTACAACATTGGTCTAATCTTGGTAAGTTCTCAGGTAAATGGTTACCCACCACTGTTAATGGGGTCAGTGGCTAAGTGTGGAAGTGGACAGAAAGTAGTTTAGTGACTCAACAGGTGTTTGTGTCTTTTAGTTGGAGATCCGTTATCTCTAGTATGGTGACAACTTCTTCAAGATGTCTGTTTTAGATAGAGTGGTTACCAGCTACAGCCCTTGAAGCTTTCATAGAATCATAGTTTGGGTTGGAAGGGACCTTTAAAGGCCATCTAGTCCAATTCCCCTGCAAGGAACAGGGACATCTTCAACTGGATCAGGTTGCTCAGAGCCCAAGTCCAACCTGACTTGAATGTTTCTAGAGATGGGGCATCTGCCACCTCTTGGGCAACCTAGGTCAGGGTTTTATCATCATCATAAACTAGTTCTTCCTTATATCTAGTTTAAATCTATCTTCCTTCGGTTTAAAACCATTACCCTTTGTCCTGTTGCAACAGGCCCTGCTAAAAAGTCTGGCCCTATCTTTCTTATAAGCCCCCTTTAAGTCCTGAAGGACCACAATAAGGTCTCCCCAGAGCCTCCTCTTCTCCAGGCTGAACAACCTCAACTCTCTCAGCCTGTCGTCATAGGAGATGTGCTCCAGCCCTCTGATGATCTCTGTGACCCTCTTCTGGACCTGCTTCAACACATCTGTGACCACTGTATGTAGGGGGCCCCGGAGCTGAACCATAGTACTCTGGGTGGAGTCTCACAAGAGCAGAGTAGAAGGCTATGATCAGCTCCCTTGACCTGCTGGCCATGCTGCTTTTGATCCAGTCCAGGATATGGTTGGCTTTCTGGGCTTTGAGCACATGTTGTTGGCTCTTGTCCAGCCTTTCATCCACCAGTACCCTTCTCGGCAGGGCTGCTCTCAATCCCTTCATCCACCAGCCTGTACTGATACCAGGGTTGCGCCAACCCAGGTGCAGGACCCAGCACTTCACAACACTTCATGAGTGTTGAACCTCATGTGGTTCACTTGGGCCCATTCCTCGAGCTTGTTCAGGTCCCTCTGTATGGCATCTTGTCCCTCAGGCGTGTCAACTGCGCCACTCAGCTTGGTGTCATCTGCAAACTTGCTGAGGATGCACTTGATGTCATTGATGAAGATACTGAACAGTACTGGCCTCATTACAGACCCTGGGGGACTGTTGTTTGTAGCAGTTGTTGTGACCTTGTATTTTTATGACTGGTGTCTTATTGTTAATAATGAGTCTTTAACTATTACCAGCAGCATCACATCTTTATATCTTCTATAAATCCTGTTCTGCATTTTGCCAGTTACATCTTGAAGATGATTAAAGAGTCTGTATAGTGGAATCTGGAATAAGCTTTGTGCTGATGCAGGAGGAAGAGGTGAAGGAAGGAATGTTATAGATGACATAGTCCTTGTGCTCGGAATTCTTCAGTTCTGGTTATATTGAAAGAGCAGTGTGGAGCATCAACCATTATTTTAGCCATTAGTGTACCACCGAAGAAGTCTAGTTGTATAATAGTCCAGTGCTAAAGTTGTTTGGTTTTGGTTTTTCTTTTTTTTTAAAGAAGGGAAATAAGTATCAAAAATCATTATTCATGAAATGGAATAAACTGGAATTTCCACTTTAAGTCAGCTGTGGAAATTGCAAGTTCCCCGACTTGAAAAACAGCTTTTTACCAAGATAATGCTCTTCAGCACACGGTGTAAGTGTGCTCACGGTGCCAAAACATAGCTTTTAGGTTAAGCAAACATTAGTTACTGACATCACTGACCTGATAAACTGCAGAGCAAGCCTTTCCACCTCTATTTAGCTGATAATCTTTATCAAAAGATGCTCTGTTTGACAAAGAGCAATTTTCTGTAAATATATTGAATGCCATGCTCTTTGCTT
This sequence comes from Scolopax mira, assembly GCA_004320125.1. NCBI lineage: Eukaryota > Metazoa > Chordata > Aves > Charadriiformes > Scolopacidae > Scolopax > Scolopax mira. Next base: position 47,625 of record BJBW01005205.1, on the reverse strand, counting down.
TGGCAGGCAGTGCAGATCCATTGTTAAATTAGGCTGACTGACCCAATATTGAACAGCAGCAGATGTGAAAGATATGGAAACTATGTCAAGAGAGAATTTATGCTGTGAAAGGCGCACATCCCTGTAATAGATTAAAATCTTACAAAGAGGCAGATAAAAATCTTGGTCAAATGTCTGAGGTTTGTTTTTTTTTTCTGCACCCTTTTCAGGTGGATGCCTCCAAATTCCACATTTGGAGCAGCTGTAAAATTCTGAGTAACAGTTCAGAACCTTGTAGTTAAATAGGCTATAAATTAAAATTTCTCAGTGTGTTTCCTGGCTTGAAATTTGGAAGTTCCTTCTGTCAGACCTTCAGCAATCCAGTAATGAGCTCCGTAGCAGACATTCCTTGAAATGTGAAATCTCGATGCTTCGGGGAACTTAGTTATGTGCTGTGTAAATGGGGAGAATGTACTTTAAAAAGCAAAGTACGTAGCTGCAGAATTAGGATGGGGGTACAGGATGAAGCTTTCTTTGGTATGTTTGTAGTTTTGGTTCTGTTGGCTTGACTGGACACACTGTTCTCAAAAGATTGAGAGGGGGCAACGTGCTGTGTGGAAGACTTGAATTTTCTGTAGGAAAAAGAGTGTTCAGTAATTTGCTTGAGGTAGTTGCAAGTGTTTGTCTTGGTTGAATTGCCTGCCTGTCTGTGCATTAGTCAGCCAGCATCATTTAAAAAAAAAAAAAAAAATCCAGACTGGAAGACAAGGAAAGTTCTGTTGGCTCACAAAGCTGTCTTCTGTTCCTAGTATGTAAGTACGGTGTTTTAAATAAATCAGAAAATGAGAAGTGAGATTTTTACTACTGGTTTTCACTGCTGGTTATGAGGAAAGAAGGGAGGCAAGTGCTATCTAAAAGTTGTCTTAAATTTAAAAGAGTATTTGGATATGATCAGATTTTTATTAAAAATAATCATAAATCTGGCTGTTGTTGAGCTAGAGTAAGCTAGTATTGGGAGAGGAGGGAGGATGAAATGTCAGGCTGTTTTGGACTGGCCTGCCTAGAGCCTGTCCTCAGTTGTAGTATTTTATTTTTGTAGTTATAACTGTGAGTGCTGATATTCAAAGAATTACTAGTCTTATGATAACTTTCATGACTAGAATATGTACCTGCCTTTTGTTACATACATGCATAAATGTGTAAAAATAGATATTATATTAGTTCGTAAGACTGAGCTTTAAAATCGAGTGTTAAAGTAATATAAGACTGCATACTCTGCTTTTTAGTTAGTTTATGCTTACTAGAAAACTGTTTTGGTTTATTTATTTTTGCTTGTCAAACAGCAGAATGTGGGTTTTCTCTAAACTGACTTTGTCTGGAAACAGACGTAAGCGCTTCAGGGGACTGAGAGAACTGATCAGAAGCCCTTTGCTCTGGGTGCCTCTCGCAGTTTGGAAGCCTGTGTTCCTGCTGTACTTAGAGGGAAGGCAGAAAGGGCTGAGTTATATCTATGCTGCACGTTAACTTATTCTAAATATGCATGGTGAAAGTTACTGCTGCTACTGGTGCTGGAGCTGGTTCAGGTTACTGTACTGTGCTGCAGATGGCTTCGCTTGCTTCTCTGTAACTGTTGAGGCTTCCATAAGCTTCTAGAAGGACAAGGGCTTTAGGGTTCCTAGGAGTTTCTAAAATCGGGACTATTTTGTAGAAAACAATACACATTAATCATCTTTTTACTTTCTCTTGCTGGGGAACCACTGGGTCAGTCTTCTCTTCTGACTTTATTATGAGGCACATAGGTCTTTGGGTCTTATAAATACTTTATCTTCTGTGTAAGTAACATGTCTCTCCTCTGTAACATCGAGAGAAACATGATGAATCTACTCCAAAAAAGTTCTAAATATAAACTTAGCAGTAAAACTCTGTCAGTAAAAACATGACTGTTGCAGTTAAATGTTTGCTATTGTGAAGTGTATGTGCGCTACTTCTAATAGTACTGTTTTTTTCCTACTTAAAGCTGAATTAAACTTTGTGTTCCAAGTGTTCTTTGAAATTAATGGTCGTAGTTATATTAGTAGTGACAGTGTGTTTCCTTGAGATTAATGCAAAAATGTGTATAAATAAAAATATGCACTGAAGTAATCTATGCATGTATTTTTTTCTTTTTTTTTTTTTCTTCAGTAAAGTGAAGCAAGGTCTCCTTCCCAGCTTGGAAGATCTACTTTTCTATACTATTGCAGAAGGACAGGAAAAAATACCAGTTCATAAATTCATAACTGTAAGTTTACTGTTCCAGAATGCTGTATGAAAGCAAACTACTACAAGGTTATTTTTAACGTTCTAAATGCAAGAATAGAAAGCAAACAATTTCTGTTATATGTGGCTAGCTGCAGCAAGGAATGTAGCTATTTTCCCCCCTTCCCAACACTGTTCTTGCAATTAAGTAAGAAAATGAGTGTACTAGTATTGTTATTCACTCTTAGCTGTACAAAAGAGAATGCTTGAAAGCTTCTGTCTATGGCCAGGCTGCGTAGTATTTGTACTTAAGTAAAACATAGTTGAACCACTGTGGATTTCAAATTACATTAATTCTTTGACGTCTGACACAGCCAAAATGACAGAAGGAAATGGCAAAAAAACATCCCCCACAACCCAGTTCATAACTTCATAACTGTAAGCTTACTGTTCCAGAATGCTGTATGAAAGCAAACTACTACAAGGTTATTTTTGGCATTCTGAATATAAGGATCATAAGGTGTCAAAACGGCCCTGTATGTGAGTGCAGTGACAGATGTCGCTTATCTTGATAAATGAGACTGAACAGTAGAGAATTTAATTGTAAAAGCACATGTTTTCATTTTCATAATTACTGTTTTATTATAATAGGCACTCAAATCTACAGGATTACGTACGTCTGATCCCCGATTGAAAGAGTGCATGGATATGTTAAGACTGACCCTTCAGACAACTTCAGATGGTGTTATGCTGGACAAAGACCTTTTTAAAAAGTAAACTTTCTGTCAATAATATAACTGTGTAATTCTGAGTGAATGGTGTCTGTGTATTACTGACTGCTGTCTTAGAAGAGACGTAAGATACATAAATCAGTGTGTAATTAGAAAGGGAATCAAGCACACTCTCCTACTGATGTTATTTTCACATGAGTTTGTTCTCTGGTTTCATGCACCAGACAGATTGTGTGATCTCCACAAGAGTTTATTGTATCGGGGTTGTTTGCCTGTGTATCTGACCCCATACTGCAACTCTTGATCAGGTGCCAAATAAATTAATTGATGCTGCATGGAGTATTTAGTATGAGTACACAAAGCTTCTGTATTGCTGCATCCTCAGCTTTTAATCTGAAGTTCAGGATGCTGTTTTTTTGTAGTGAAATGTTCAGGCTATGTATGTAGTTAATTCTGAAAGTGAGTACAGAAAAAATAGAATGAAGTTTACTTTCAAGATTTGTAGAGATGAGAGCAGTTGGACTATAGACACTGTTTTGGAAAAGACATATGCAGTATTTCAGAGTTTTTTTATTTTTTTATTTTTTTAATTTAAGAAAAGTCAGTGGTCAGTTAGCTGAACGATAGAAGCGCTGTTCAGGTTGTCTTCAGTTCATTCCAAGCCTACTCCTTTGCTCATCTAGTTACAGTTTTTGTCTGCTAAAAGATTGGATGTTTTAGAGGCTCTTAAATCTTGAAATTAAATTTGTGGACTCATTTTTGAGTCTATAATTTTATTCAATTTACAGGTAAATTACATAATATCTAAAACTTGATTCTTTTGTGAAGAGTATACTTTGTCAAAATAGCACATTTTGACATGTGCTGTTTCCTCTCAGTTACAATTTAAAATATATATAAATGTGTATATAAAAAGGTGTGTTTACATATTGTATACATCTGAGTATATAAAAGAAATGGTATACAGTGTATGCTTATACTATATTACATATTTACATAAAATATATGTACATAGACTATACACGTTACATATTTAAAAATATATATAAACATGTTTGGAAGTACATTGAGAAAAGATGAACGTGTGTGTGACAAAATCAGTCAAATCCTTAATCAAACGTGGGATACTTCTTAAAGGTACAACATGAACTAACTTTATTCCTGTATTTAAGTTCAAGACCAGGTCTTCAGTGGTTATTTGTCAGGACAGAAAAAGCTCTAAATTTTAAGAGTCGGAAACCTTTATGGGTCTATGGTTGGATTGGAAAGGAGATGCTTTTGCTACTACGCATTGCATTTACACTAGAAGGCTTGTTTGTAATAGTAAATTATGAATTATGTTTTAGGCAAGGGCTCTATATTAAAAAAAGACAAATGATTGCTAATTAGAGAGCTGGAGATCATAATGCTTGTGTTCTACATCATATCTCTAGGATTTGAGACCCTGTCTTAGAACAGCGGTTGTTATTATGATAATCTGGGGGAAGCTTACGTGATTGCTTCGTGTGTAGGAAGAGTTTGGAACATAAAGACTATACAGAGGGTGGAGAGGTGAATCTCTCTCTTCTCATGTAGCAGATTTTCCTTGCAGCAGCAGGCGTTAACCTTTTTGATAAATTAACACAGACCACCCCCACCCTACCCCAAACTTCAGTTATCTGTTTCTCCTAGGCATTCTGCATTTGCTGTGTAAAGACTTGTACAAGGTCCCGGTATATTTTTTTGTTGTTGTTGTTGTTCTTCTCCTCCAGAATTTTAAGGTGTGAAATATAATAAAGTATCTACTCAGCTGTACATAGAACTTTAAAGCTTCACTTCCCTAAATGTAAGAGTCAGTGGTGTAATTCTGTTGAATTTGAATCCAAAGCTGCTAGATCAAGTAAAGCATCAAGGATAAGTGACATGGATTACCGGTAGCATGAGCTTGACTAAATCAATTGAGTCCAGTAGAAATTACTTGTAAATTATTTTAGCTCGTGCATCTGTGCTGCTTGTCTTTGTAATAGAAATTTCAATGCCTTTTTAGTGGTTCTAAACATTGGACTCCAATTTGACTAAAAATGCTTTATTTTGAAGATTTCTGGTGTAACAGTGCTCTACGCTCAAATAAAAATTTGGAAGAAGCCTCCATGTTACAGGCAGAACAATTTGGGGTTTTAGTTTTTTATCTCCAGAATTTCTTGATGGCTTCACTGGTACATGTGTCAGAGGGTGCTTGACAAATACCTTGAATTAGCTATTCGTGTTGCATCTGTAGAACATAATACGTGGTCTTTGTAGCACGAATGATGCCTTGCTGAGAACAGCCCGCTTCTGAAAGCAGTGCTGCATGTGAGTTAGCTTGCTATGTGAATTCTTTTCTTTTTTATTTTTGTACCCTAACTATGGTACTACATCATAAAGTAGTAGTAGTACTGTCCAACTGTATCAGATGAAACTTAGGCAGTTTAACAAATTTGGAAGATTGTACATGCTAATCTTCCTCATAAAATGTGCACATTTTGACATGTCCTACTTTATAGATCTGTTTCTATCACACTGTAGCTAATTTGTAGATAAATTTCTAATAATCTTTGTAAGAAATCCTCCCACTCCTCTTAGCTTTTCTTTTAATTCACAGCTCATTGCTAACAGAAAAATAGAAGACTTGCAAAAATCCATATTTCTTACCTAACACTATTTTAGTCAATGGTGGATGGTGGTAAAGGAAAGGCATGAAGGAGTCGGAACAGAGTTATTTTGGAAATGCTGTGAACTTGGATGTGACAATAGCTACTGAACAGCTATAACTCCAAGGTTTAAACTTGGTTCTTCTTCTTCAGACCTTACTTGGCTTTGTAGAGTTAGCCTTTGCCACAAGTTGCTGTCTGTCCTGCTTTCTTGCCCTAGAACTATGCTCTTGCCAGATCTCTTCTGATCTGCAGGTAGGAAGCAGCAGTCTGGGTATGTTGTGTTCTGAACACAAACCTGGATCTCAAACAGGGTTTTCCACTCTTTTGAGTGGCTTGTGCTGCTCTCAGTCTTATATGTAGCAAATTCTGAGAAAAACTTGCATTTTTAGATGTGCTCAACCCAGGTATATAAATGTTTTCATCCTATTTGAGCAATTAGAAAGCTTTTGACAGAAGATGGAGCGTGCTGCTGTTATAATATTAATACCTCATTTATCAAAATAATGTCACTTTATTTCCTAAAATGTCTAAATATATTGAACACTTTTATAGAGCTAGTCTTGCTAGTTGGAAATGGAGTTTGACATTCTTTTCCATAATGTTTATGATGTAGCTTTTCAAACAGGAAAAAAGGTATCTGGCGTATAGACACCCTAACAGTTCTTCAGAACTGCTGTTTTTAGCAGATGTCTATTCTGTGTAGGGAAGCAGTAATTGGCCAGCCCAGACAGAACTTGAAAAATAATGGATAAATGTAACAGGTTGTACAAAGGAGAGGATAAAGGAAACAAAGTGGTCCTAACTTTATGCTAGAGATCAAAGGTTCAGTTTTAGAAAAAAAAACAACCCCAAACCCACAAAACCGTTATTTTCAGTGAAAGTTCTGTAGATCTTAATCTCCCCAACCCAAACATATCAGGCAAGTTTTATAATTTGAAAATGTGTTATCAAATAGGGAAAGAAGTGCTTGGATTGGGATTTGGCAACACAGAGTTTTTTAGGGTGAGACTATAAAGTCTGGAGAAATGGAAAAATTCAAAATGTGAGGTTTTTAGTGTGTCTGTCCTGAACACTGTGGAAGTATGTGAGGGATGAGGGCTAGATTGTTAGTAAAATTTTTATTTATCAGTATATTCATTGACTTAGATTCCTTGTTGTGATCTTTTCCTGATGCTCCACTCCTGAGCCTCAGAGCATTTGTCTCTGAAGGTTCCCTGGAGCACAAACTGGTTAGAAATTCCAGTGGGAAGGAGGTGCCAGTTGCAGATTATTAGAGGCTGTCAAGGCTAATGTCTTCTGCTGACTGAAAATATTATGCCCCGTTAATTGGAGCTTTCTGAGACCCCTGTCAATTTGTCCATGTGGTAATTGTTCCACATACCCATCTAGATTAATTGAACTCCCTTATTTAATGTTGCTGAATTCGTATGATTTGCTTGGGTTAAGGAGTAGCAGGGTAAATACTCAGACACTGACCTTGGGAGAAGTCTGGGAACAATAACTTCTTGCAGAAATAGGTAGTGTCCATAACCTATATACAGCATAGTTATTTCTGTGGTGAGCTTCAATCTCAAGCTTAAAATAATGAAATTATAGAATCCTTAGACTTGTTGTGAATCGCTAAGTCTGTAAACGCCCTTCCTATTTGATAAATGTATCAGAGGACTGTATTTCAGTGCATACTGCTTTTTTGTTGTTTTCTATGCTCAGTTGAGTTGTTCTTAAAGGTTTAGGCGAACTTTTTTTTTCCTCAGAAGAATTCTTAATGCTGCCCAGGTGATCCAGACAACATAGAAGTGCATCTGAAGGTTAAGCCTAGTGCATATGTGCATTGTTTTTCCTTCAGCACATGTAACTGCCATTAACTGTTAATAATTACTTTTGAAAAGGGGTTGTTGCACCTGGAGTAGGTAACTGTAATTGGAGGCTGCAGGGAACAAAACCAAACAGGGTTTTCTGCAAGACACGTGAAAAAGGAGTGGATAAGCATGCCAAAAATACAAGAAAACCAACTTAATTGCTATTTTAACATGGACTATCAAAGCAACTGATTACAGACAGAGCAGTCCTTAAGATGCCAGTTTGTAGGCATCTTATGTAGAGAAGGGAGACTTCTCTACTGTTTCTCTTTCACTTGCAGAGAGTAGTGCATTCCAGCATTTGAAATGGTTGTCAGCTGAATTTGGAATAAAGTTTCTTAAGTACAAAGGAATTCATACGGAAGCTTTTAAAAAAAAAATAAATAGGGGATTCAAAGGGAAGATAATTCTGTCTGTTCACTGGTCTTCATGCAACTTCATTTTGAATTGATAATGACTTTTAATAATATGATTGTTGGAAGTATCGATTTAAAGTGAAAGAATTTAAAAAAAATTAATTTTTTACTTTTCTGAATAACTCTTCATTGGAAGGATACGTGCTCATTCGTAATATGAGTCTAGATGTTCTTAACTTCCCATTTGTCTGAATCAACAGTTTGTTTATGCATAGTGTGACAGTGTTAAAGGAAATTGTTTGTTTGGTGTTAAACCTCCCTTTCTCTTTCTCGCACTGGGGACAGGGCTGCTAATACCCTTTATCAGGTCATATTTCAACTGCCCTGATAATGGCTCCTAATTCCCAGGAGCTCCTGCTCTTCCCCTACCCCCAGACACACCACTTTAAGCAGGGTGTCTCAGCTTGTGTTTTGATCTTTCCCTCCTCCTGTTTCTCCTAGATAAGTCCTTTCTTTTTTACCTCATCGGTTTTCTAAATGTACCAGATGGGCTGGTGCTCGGCGGGTGTGGGTGATAATGTATTGTGGGTTAAAAGGCAGCAAAGATTCTTCAACTGGTGCTAGTTTGAAAGAAGAGTCTTGCAGTACTGCTTACTGGTAACTTTTGTTTAGTTTACTAAACTAAACTTCCCAAGTACGTCCACAGGGTTATGTTGTTAACAGAGTGGAAATGCACACCGTTTTTGTCTGTTGGCAGTTGTCTTGTTCAGTTTGTGTTAAAACTAGTGGGAAAGAGAGAAGCCAACCCTGAAGCCCTGAGTCTGATCTAACTTTGCTGGGTTAGATGGCTCTCGTGTATCTTCATCCTAAGAAATGGGTGGCTTAGACCCCTTTTGCAAGCTTAGGTGCTACGTGAAGGTGGGTTGATAGTACCTTGCAGTGCAGCCTTGCAAATGAAACTTCAAATAAGAGCTTTAAATAAAAAGGCATAAAAGCCAATACAATGAAATAACTTTCAATATTAAAAAAAAAAATTATAATGGAGTGGAAAATGGAGAAGTCTTTATTAGAAAGTCCTGTTCTCGTAGGCATGTAACTTAAAGGGACTGAAGGTCCTTATTTAAATAGCATGTAACTGTGCTTAAGTAGGATTTTTGACAGTACATTTTCAAAATGCTAATAAATTTTTTTAACTCTTTGCAGGTGTGTACAAAGTAATATTGTGTTGCTCACTCAAGCTTTCCGGAGGAAGTTTGTCATTCCAGATTTTATGTCGTTTACTTCACATATTGATGAGTTATATGAAAGTGCTAAAAAACAATCTGGAGGAAAGGTAACCTGTTTGTAAATTCGACTTGAAATTTCTATAGATTTTTTTTGGTATTAACAAAATGTATTTGCTAACCAGACAGATTTTTCTTAATTTTTCAGCAAAATGTAAAACTGATAACTGAACTTTCCAAACTATTTTATCAAGTTATGTCTGCAACGTGTAAACTGTGTTAGAAATAAAGCTGCTTACCTCTAACAATCTTTTACCATTTTGAAGAACAGAGAAAATTACATTGTTCTTCATTTTACATTAACTCTAAAACTGCTATTTAATATGTTGGACTAAACTTAGTCTATAAAAAAAAATTGGCTGGGCTGTGTGACAGAAATAGTTACCAACACCATACCTATGTTAGTAATTAAAGTTTATTCTAGTGCTTATTTTCAGTGTATTAATTGAAAAAACCCGAATTTTGTTAGAAGTTAAAAGTTTGTATGATTTGAAAATACTAAACATGCTGTAACATAGAACAGATATTCCTCACAGAATGTGCTGAAGTTTGCACTTTAATTGAAAAAACATTTTATTTTATAATGATCTAATGAATATAATAGTTTGCAATGAAGTGGTAACTTATGTATCCTTTCTATTGGCATTTATTTTAATTAACATGTAGTTAAATATTTTGGATGTTGTAATGTCTCTGTTCTTATTTCACATTGTGATAGGTTGCTGATTATATTCCACAACTGGCCAAGTTCAGCCCTGATTTGTGGGGTGTCTCCCTTTGCACAGTGGATGGACAGAGGTATATTATAACTTCTAGATTTTACTGTTTCAGTTATTTAAACTATCTGTCATATTGCAAGGAGCAGGGAATTGGACGTGATGATCCTTATGGGTCTCTTCCAACTTAGGATATTCTGTGATACATAGCACTTCTTGATATCTCATGGTTTAATAAAGAGAAAGCTTTATTGATGTTGCTTAAGAAGTGAAATCCACTTGGTTGTCTGTCAAGATTTTTTTCAACTTCTCTGTTCAAATTGAATTATTTTGCTGCTATTATAAAATGTTGTTTAAATAGTATTTGTAAATATTATACTTAAAGCTAGACTATATTGTGCTTATGATCCAAATACAGTCATGAAGCTGTGGGTAATTTTGGTGATTACCAAAGGACAAGGTAGAGACAATGCTTATGTCATATTAATTTGTGTACGTTGAAGGGCTTTGCTAATAGTACCCATGCCTTGAGCTACATTATTTTTTTTGATGAGTCATGGTGTACTTAAAAGTTAGTTCCTTTTCTACATTTTAATCTTCTTATGGTAGCGTTATTATAGGATCACTATATGTCACTGAAAAAAATTCATATCCATATTCTTTAGAAAAGAAAATGAAGGTGTTGTGGACATAACATGATTCTGCTTTTCAGGTTTATTAAACTTTTAACCTGTAAGGGCATATGTAGGTGTTAGGTATATCTGATTTTATTGGATGGTGACTCAGTGTAGCAGAGATAGTTAAGAGCCGGAAAGTAAAGGAGTATCTCTCATTATCTAGTTGAGATCAAGGTGAACTGTTTTGTGCCCACTTCTGGGGCTAGAGATTCATCAGCTTGCATCTCTCTGCTGTGCTGCAGTTTGATGTAGTCATACTGTGTATTCCGAGTACTGTAATTTTTAGGTATTTGGTGTGTCCCAAGTGAATGCAGCATTCCTGAGAGAGGATCAGACTTGCTTATGGTGACTGTGGATTTGGGATCATTTTAATGTGGTCCGTTATGATCTACATGTTTGTTTCTTTTTAGCCATATGCTGTATAGTCTCTAGAGAAAGAGCTATACAAGTGAGTTGAAGTATTTTTTCAGCTCCCTGCTTAGGTGTCTGAATTACATAGTTTATTCGTTGTAAAAGAGCTTTAAAAGTAAATGTTCTCCTTTCTGAATATTTTAAATTAGAATTTTGGTGTGTTTTGACTATTATAACGTGCACTAATGAAAATTTTGATATTGCTCATTTTTATAACGTTTAATGTTGTGTAATGTTAGTTAATGCCAAAATGGTTTTCTGAGTTTCTCTGAAACCTTCTCGCATTTTCCACAAAGAAATAAGTGAGTACACTTGTGAATTTGCCATTAGAGAAGTGATTGCTGGGAGCCTTTTGCTCTAGATGGGGCATATGCTGCTTGTATGAGTCATTCTTTGATGCAGTCTGCCTTCAGATGTTGAAAGCAAACCTTCCAAAAGACAGCCTTTAATAATTGTAATAAAATACCTATGCCATTATCAAGGGGAATGTAAATACAGCTATGTAATTATTGCCCTTGAATTCCAAAATTGAATTGGACCTCATCTTTGTTCATATAGACATAAATACATATAGTGGCTATATTTGGGTCATGCCTTGTTGAGTATGTGGTTTGCAACTGAGTAGGGTAAGGATAATAGACTTTTTTTTGCTCTGGCACAAGCCCATTTCTGAACTTGATTATATTTTGTTACATCTGCAGTAATCTCCAGCAAGTGACTTCTGTTATGCTTTAGCTTACAGAGGCAGTTGTTAAAACCTTTAGATCTTTTAGTTCTGCTCTTCAAAATGAGGCTTAATAATAATAATAACCTGCTTTTTGGTTGCTTTGGGTGTTTGTTTTGTTTTTGTTTTTTTTTTTTTTTAAAGTCCTAGTAGGTAGAAGAATAAATGAAGCTTTTAACACTCTGCTTGCCACAGCTGGCAAACGTGAAATTTCAAATCTCTTCATCTGTGTTTTCCCAGGCATTCTGTTGGCGATACCAAAGTTCCATTTTGTCTTCAGTCCTGTGTGAAGCCTTTGAAATACGCTATTGCTGTTAATGATCTTGGCACAGAGTATGTGCACAGATATGTTGGTAAAGAGCCTAGTGGATTAAGGTTCAACAAATTGTTCCTGAATGAAGATGGTAAGAGATATATATAATATTAAATAATGCAAATGCTTGATTGTAGAAAATTACAAAGCAAGCTACACAGTTTTTTTTTGTCTTTTCATTGTACTGTGTCCCAAAATATTTTTCTATCAGCAAGGTAGGCTTATTATTTGTCGCTCACTTTGGCCTAACTTAAAATGTGAAAATGTGAAATGTGCTTTATTACCTACCTCTCTTCTATTTGATAATATCCACTATCCACCTGTAGAAAAAACAAGTAATTTTGACAATGTCGGTGTTTGAAAAGTATATTTATTTAGTTAAGCTGGGAGCAAGCATTCCTTAATTATGCCTTCTGTAAAGTGATGGTGAAAGAATCAAATATGTTAAATTGATTTTAAGAAACATATATATCATTTCCCTTCTCAGTCCTCTGAGAAGCAGGTGCTGGTGCCAAAGATGAGCGCTGGCTGGTTTCCAGAAGGTGAAATTAACACATCTTCCCACAGAGTATTCGAAACTGAATATGGCTACTGATTCAAAACAATGTTCTTATTTTATTTTTTTTTTTTCCTGTGGCAGGAGTGCTTGAGCAAGAATTTTGTTTTTGTACAATACTTCTCTAGATTATTTCTTTTTTCATATTTTACTAATTTTCAAGCATGAAAATGTTATTTTTAAAAACATTATGGCAAAAATCTGAGAAGGATGACTCATGTAGCCTTAGAGGAAATACTGGATGTTATCTCTGAAACACAAATGTTTCTTCTAGTGGATCCTTCTCAGTAAGAGAACAGACAATGTTTCTGTTGCCATGGTATTGCAATTAATATTTAATTACCAGCATAAGGCTTAGATGATATTTTTGTTAAGGACTATATTGTATTCCCGCTTAGATATCTCTATTATTTATATAGAAATGATACACAATTATATTTAGTATGTGCCTTAAAATAATCACTTACAAATAAAATGTATCTTAACGATATATGTCGTCTTTTTCATTATGTTAATAGATTGTAATGAAATAATAACGTGTACATATGTCCAAGAGGGAATTAAGCATTTTGTCAAGTTTTGCTGTCTTGATTTTGCTTTCCTAGTATTTCCAATTGTGTTGTACAGTGTTAAGCCTTTCATATCTTAAGAAAGCTTTCATATAAAAAAATTTGTGACAGTGCTGAAAATTGGCCATTTTTCCTTTGGATCAATATAGGTGTTATGTTTGTGGGTTGTTGTGTTTTTAGGTATTTTTTTAATTCTTAATGAAATGACGGAAAGTATAGTAGTTATTTCCTTCTTTTTATTGCTACTTTAAAAAATTGAACTATGAAATAAGATAGATTGTTAGGCTGTGGGCTTTTATTGTGCTGCTGTTAGACTTTAAAATGGTTATGCAGTAAGAAAATCGGTGTTGTTGAAAGTTTGACCAGCACGTGTGAAATTCATATAGGACTAATCTACATGCTAGAAATCTTATTTTTAAGTATGTGCTTGTGTGGCTGATAAAACTGACGTAAGAAAACTGTGTTAGAACTAACCCAAACAGCCTTTTATCTATACAGTCCTTAAGTGAAGGACTAAAAGAGAAGGTAGAAGTCTAATAAGTAGGAACACTTCAGTCATAGGGAGAGAAAAGGAGGAGGGAAGAAGGGATTAAACTTGCAGATCTAAGTTGATGTATGAAGCTGGAAGTTCCAGAGTGAAAACACTGTAATTTGAACTTATTAGGGGAAGGGTCTAGTTTGCATATGGCATAATTGCATGGAGCAATTGTACGAATTGTCAAGCAGTTTTTTTCCGCTTCTATTAAAAAATACATTGTTTTTGCCATTCAGTAGTCATGTACAGTGAGGAGATTTTTAGGTAACTGAATAAATTATATTTTCTTTTATTTTCAACTTGTATATACATGTTAAATATATTGCAGTTCTTGATGTAAAAGGCTGTTGTAGGCAAGTGTCTCCTTCCCACCGGAAAAGCAGCGCTGTATCAGAAAGGAATGTATTTCCTATTCAGAGACTGTTAGGTGGGTTGTTTATGCAAGAGGCAAATTGTTGGATCAGTGCTAGACTTAATTAGGGCACCCCACTTAAGGTTGAAGGGTTATTGTGACTTACGCTTCTCATTAAGAATAAAAACATGAATTTACTCTGAAGTATGAGATGATACAGCAATATAAAAGACTTGCAGAGAAGCCAGGTATACGATATTTAGTTGGGTTTTTTTTAGTATGAGCAGGTCATTGCCTTTTTGATTAGATACAGAGGGTGTATATGTTTATTTTTAGTGATGTGTGTCAGTTATCTTTGCAGAGTTTGATAACTCTTTCTAAAGATTAATAGATGAGTTCATCTCTTCGGCAAACTGCTGCAATTATGGTATCACTCTTCATTCCTTGTCATTGTACAATGTGGCATCCCCTTGCTGGCTGCAGTGTGAGGTAAATCAGTAGCTGCAGCTGCTTTAGGAGGAGACCTATGCATGACTTCACTTAAAAATTAATGTAGTGTCAGAAGCTACACATCCTTAAGAGGTGAAAAAAATCCTGGGAATGGAAGTGTTATTGATGGGAATGGGAGATGTCTCTTCTTTGAAATTAACAGGAATCTTTCAAAATGTAAGATTTCACTTAGGTATCTTGGCCCTTCAAAAGGCTCAGTGTATCTTAAGTCAGTGGAGAGGTTCTTTGTTGTAGAACAGAATAGTTCAACTGGAAGGGACCTACAACAATCATTTGGTCCAACTGCCCGACCGCTTCAGGGCTGACTAAAAGTTAAAGCGTATTATTAAGGGCATTGTCCAAATGCCTCTTAAACATGTGCAGGCCTGAAGCATCAACCACCTCTCAAGAGGCCTGTAGCTATTGTGACAAGTTAGACAGGTTATCTGTCAATTATAGATATCTATGTACAGGAAGTGTTTAGATAGCGTTATCTGGTGCTCGCCAGATAATAGTGAAAATTGCTTTACTGGAACCTGGGTGCCCTTCCAGGGTTTATTCTGCTTAGAAGAGGCAGCAGCTGGTTTATGGAAGGTGTCCTGCTCAGCTCTGTAATGTGCTGGTGTTAGGCAGCAGTAGAAGAGGCCCTCAAGGAAGAGATTTTGTTAGTGTTTGGTAAGCCAAGCTGCTGTTGCCTCTCCTTAGCTGTTAAGGCTCCAACAATGATTGTTCCTTGTTGGGAAGAGGGAAGAAATCACAACTTCATTTCAGAAGCATGTTTGGGAAAGTCCAAGTCTCTTTTTATCAGAAGGTTCTTCCCATGGGAAGTCAGTACATGGTGGTGTGTTGGTTGTAAAGTGGCCAGAACTGGTACATGTAGTTTGAAGTGTTAAGCAGTGAGAGGGGAGTCTTCAGAGTAGAGGAGAAGGTAACCAAGAATGCCTTGTGACATTGCAGATAAGGGGTGGCATCTTCAAGGAAATAAGATGCAGTAGAATTTCTGAGGGTATATTCTGTTGCATGGATTTATCACATTCATAAGCTTTTTAGTTTTGCTGAATGCCACGTGAACCTTATATGTCCTTGTTGTTCAAATATACATCAATGCGGGATTTGGGAATTAGTTTTTAGCTTTATACTGTGCGACAGATTGAAACTGTAGGAATGTCAAGAAGAATCAAGGGCAAAACATTTATAAAAATCCTTTTTAGAATAGGTTGTATACAATTAATTTATTAACGTGTTTATGAACTGGAAGGATGCTTGATGATGAGAGGAAGCTGGAAAAAAAGGGAAGCATAGCTAGAGCAAGAAATGAGGGTGATGGTGTATTCTCATCACTCATGAGGCCGGTGTTGTGTTGGACTATGTATCTGGAGTTAGGATCCTCAGTTCAAGGAGAATATTAAAAAAAATGGAAAGGGCTCCAGTGGAAGGTTGCCAAGGAGCTGAGGTCTCCAGGGCACATACCTCCCAAGGAGCATTTGAAAGGGGAGGTTAGGGCATCTCCTGGGAGCCACTTAAAAACTCTTAGAGAGCAATTGCAAAGATTTGTCTAACTCTTCTTGGTAGTGGCAGATGATATAACAAAGGCCAGTGGCCCCACATGGTGGTTTGGGAAGTGCAGGTTGGATCTTAGGGTAAATTGCCATCTAGGAGGAACAGGACATCTAGGGAGGTAGAGAATTTGCCATGTTTGAAGGTTTTCAAGACTTGTAAAGATAAAGGCATGACTGACCTGATGGAACCTTGCAATAGCCTTCCTTTGAGTGGAAGGGGGAGGAGATGACCTCCAAAGGTCCTTACTGACCAGCAGTCTGTGATGCTGCGAATAGTCATTTGACTTGTGTTCAGGTTTTTGGTCCCTAAAGAGGGACAGAGTTAGGAAGTTATGGAAATGCTACATTTTTGCTACTTAGAATAGCATTTCAGTAAAAAGTTAAATATATTTGACTCGGGTTACATGTGAGTAGGACAGGGTGTACGATATAGGTGGATCTTAAATACAATCAGATGAAATTAGAACAATTGTTCAGCCTGCAGAGAGATAAGAAATAGGAATGGCACAAACAACTTCAAAAATAATGTGTAGACACTAAGTTTGTATTTTTACTTTTTTAGGTAGAAGGTATTGGTCTTACCTTCTCACTAGCAGGATAGCTTTATTATTATTTTTTATAGTTCCTTTTAATACTGGCTTTCTGAAAAATACTAAAAGGAACTTGAGATTATTAGGTTTTGGAGGCTATCTGATAGCCATAGATGGCTAAGTGCCATTGACCGTGACCAGGGTAATTTTCCTGGGAAAATGTGTGTGTACATACTGTGAATATCAGACTGACCTCCCAAAAGCAATCATCTCAAGTTCCTTTTAGTGTGCATGTATGTGTATTATATAGAAAAATAGCAAACTCTCTGTGTGTTTGGTTTTTTGTTTGTGTTTTTTTTTTTAATTTGTTTTGAGTGTGGTGATAAAGTAACAGCGAATAAAATTAATTCAAACCTGTCACAATATTAATGCATTGAGTGTTAGTTGAAGTTTTCAGACATCAGAACCCTCAAAAATTAACATTCTAGTTAGATAGCAAAATAGCAAAAATAACACAGCAAAAATAGTAGTTAAAACCAAACAAACTGTAGGAGGTAGATGTTGAGGAATGAAAACTTGTATTTGGGGAAAGTAGATAGCTGATAAGGAAAGCTTTTATTTTTTTGGAAAAAGAAGAAAGAAAAAAAAAAGGTTATTCTTTCACATGAGCAGCCAACGGTGACTGGGAATGCAAAAATACTCTCAATATGGAGATCATTGTTAAAAAGAAAAACCTGTTTAGCAGGTATATGCAAGTCAATTCTAAAATAAGTTAAATTCTAGAGAGGATGAATAAATTATTCTTTGTATTTCAGCAGCTGCCAGTAGAAACATCTGATTCTTAAAAAGAATCAAGATTTTGTATTTATGTACAGCAATAAGGAAATTTGATAATTCTAATTCCCTTTTATTTTAAAGGACTTGTTTGAACACTTCTGAAATCACTGAGACTTGGTAACTTGGAGAAAAATTAGAAAGTCCCTTAGGCGTTGTTCCTCTTGCAAATGTTGCATTGATCAAATCTTGAAACACTGGAGAAGATTAAAAATTTTCATTAAAAGAAATGGTGCTGAACTGATTAATTTACTGGACTGTTAAGTAGCACTAGGCTGAGTTCAAAGCTGTAAAATACTTTGCTCAGATTTACAAAAAATTGTACACAATGATGGATTACAGTATTTTTAATTTAGGATTATATTCCACAGTCATAGCTTTGTCATACATTAATATTTATCATTTTTCATTTAAACACTTGATTAGTCTTGTTTGACAAATATGTCTTGGAATATATTTGTAATTGAAAACTGTATTTCACAGACAGGCCTCATAACCCTATGGTGAATGCTGGAGCAATTGTGATCACGTCTTTAATCAAGGTAAAAAGTTCATTTTTAGTTTCTCTCAGAATATTTGAATAGAATGTAGAAAAATTATCTTGTACAGATCATGAACTGTTTTCATCTTGTGTGTACAATATCTGATGGTAGTTTATTCATTAGCAGGTAGACAAGCTCTGTTTTGGAAATAGTAACACTTCCAAACAAATGCAATATTAGACCAGCAATTTTTAATAAGTAACAGTGCAGCTGAAAGACTCTTTCCTTAGTGCTTGTGCTTTTAATTTTTTTCCTTTTTTAACTGCACAACACTTGATACTCTCTTGAGTTGCCTCCTCCTTGTTAAATGCTAAGAGTATATCCTCAAGAATGTACTTTATAGCACTCAATAATGTTTCTGATTGTCTAATGTTCTTACATAGCATAAAGTTACAAGAGTATTTCTTGCTGTGCAGAAGAAATGAAGATACTAGAATTTATCAGTCTTAATACTGAATTTGTCCACTGTTAACATACTGTACAACAAAATTGTGTTTAACTTCTGTGTTACGCAGTTTCTGTTGGAGTCTTAAATGTGTTTTCTTGAATAAGTCTATTTGGAAACAGTTACTGTATGATGTTGCTGAGTGATGACTTAACATCTTTACTCATTGATCTTGCAACTTTTGGAAAGCTGTATTTTATTTTTCCTTAAATTATATATATATATGTATATATTAGGTTGTAAATGGCATAGATTCCATGTAATGCTAATGTTTGCCAGATACTTCACTTGTATTTTCTGCCTTTTTCTGATAGCCACTGATATAAAAAAAAATAAATAAATTTTTAAGGGTACCTGCTTAGAATTGTGGGGAACATGTCAGTCCCCCAGAGTTTTGAAGCAGAAAACTTAATGCTGTTACTTCAGAGGTCTAAAAGTCTTGCTTACAGCCTTTGAACTAGTTATTGTTCAAAGTCGATTAGCTACAGTGTGTTTCTTACCTCCTATTTCCAAATTGCTGATTTTAAAATTAATAGATCGTGATTTTCTGTTATTTTATATTTAAAGAAGGTGTAAGAACTCCTGCTTAAAGACATTTATCTTTAATAGCTGTAGGTGAAAGAAAATGGCCTTAAGTATGACAGGTAAATTTATTCACATTTAATATTTTTTAAGGGTTGAGCATTGAAATTCACTTGGATAATAGTGAATTTTAAAATCTGACTTAACACATTTGTCTGAACTGTCAGAATGTTAGTCCTACTCCAACATGCCCTATTGGTCACAAGGCAAAACACAAGCATGTGCCTCTTGCAGAAGGCACGTAGTTCTTGATAAATGGTGTACTTCTAAATAGATAATACGGCTTTGTTTACTGCATGCAACTGTGGTATTTGTTAGAAGGTTGGGGGATTGGTTTTGCTGGGTGTTTTTTTTATTTTTATTTTTTTTTCTGTAATGTTCTTATGAAAAGCATTGCATTACACTGGCGTTTTTGCATGTAATAACTGCACTCTAGTGGACCCATGTCATACTTACCACACTCCATTATTTGTTATCAGTGTGATTAAAAGGTAGATTATTTTATGTACTGCTTCCACTAAGATACCATTTATCATTTGAATAACTAACCGTGCTAAACATATTCTGAAGAAAATTATATAGAGGGTCACAGTTAAAAAGTTACTTAGTAGTTGTATATTTTGTGAAATAACTTCCTTGCAATGTGGAATTTACCAATACTTCTACTAACTATTCAGTGACTTAAGTCACATTTATATTTCATCTAATTTAATACTGACTTTTTTCTGGAAAAGGTGACTTTGTTAACCCATGCTTTGCCCTCAGTTCCTCCGCATTCATTAAGGTTTACTTAAGGTGTCACTTGCATATCTTGAAGGCTGTGTATTGCTCCTAGAGTCCAAGAAAATTAAGCGACTGTTAAACATGGTCAAAGTCACAGATAGATCTAATGATAGCATGTTGATAGCTATGGAGAGATTGTTGCTTCATTTCAGTGTTAAGAATGCTTTTACCTCCTTTGACATTCATTATTTTATCTCTTTCTGAGAAATTGATGTCTTTCAAAGTTTACAGACATTTTACTGAATTTAGTAGTTGTTAGAATACATGTTACACAACTGCCCTTAGAATCTGACATAGATTATGGTTCCTTGTGGATAAGAGATGGCACCTGGAGTAATCTTTTTTGTCAGAATATGTACTATGTTAACACTTTTGGGGGGTGACAAAGGCTTCTTACCATCACATACTCGGTTCTGACTGTCTTAAGAACTTGGTATATCCACCATAGAACAGAGCATAGCCCTAAACTCTAATGTTATGTTTAGTCCTTACTATTCATAATAATAAAGCATATATGCATGTTAAGTTGTACATTTGGGTGGTTTACTTAAGCATGACTATATCATACTTTTACCACTTAGATGATTCTCCTACCGATATGCTTGGAATTACGATTTATTTACATTTTGGTGCCTTAATTCATGGCTCTGTTTTAACTGACTTGAATTGCAAAGACTGTTCTAGCAATTTAAAGCATGTATCTACAATAAAAATCCTTTAGCAGAAGGATGTCCTGTGGGCCAGTTTTAATGAAATAAAATTTTTGAAAAGCCCTAAGGACCTCTTCCCTTGTTTGTAATTGTACAGCCATTTCCCTTTATTACTAGTTGGATTAATTGCATAGTTACAACAATTATAAAATAATTGTTACAAAAAGAAAATTGTAGTGGCAATTACAGAAGTTTGTACAAAAGTAATATTGGATAAAACAGTAAATCCTTCTGTATCTCCAGGGGAATACAGGTGCTTGAAAGAAGAAGGTTTAGCTCTAGTGCAGATTGAGTGCTCTGAACCACGCAGCTTTCTGTACGTTCACATTGACTGGGAAAAGCCTTTATTGCCTGTAGTAGGGATAGATTTTAATGCTCTGATCTGTTGTTTTTTTCTTAAACCTTAAACCCAATTCTCAAAGTGTCTAAAGTCCAGGAATATCAGTGGTTGTGTCAGCAATTGCCCACTTCTATGTATCTTTACTGGCTGGGGAGGGCAGTGTGTTAGAGGTGATGATGAGAGGAAGAGGAAGGGTTCAGAGTGAATTACGTAGCAGGGCAGCAGAGGGCTGCGGAAGGAATCACCAGAAAACAAGGGATTAATCTTAAGTCATTTTTCTTGTATGCTTTGAGATTCCACCTGCAGATAAAGGTGCTGACAGCCTCGTGCACAGCCTTAGGCAGGTGGTGACGGTAGGCTGGGATGCTCAGTGGAGGGAGTGAATCCACCTGGCAAACATTTAGATATGTTTGGGGGCATAGCAATGTTCATAAAGCTTGCAAAAAAAATTGGTTTATAGGAAGATGATAATGCTAATTTTTATTGACCCTGAAAAAGCTTAATTCAATGAAAGCTTTTTTTTTTTTTTTGTCCAAAGCATAACGAGGTGTGTCTGATATACTTGATATAGCTTTCTAAATACACTTTATAGACTGATATAGCTTTCCAAATATGCTGGTAAAGCATAAAATAAATGAGGCAGAGTGGCAGAAAATCCTGTCCAGCCATGCCAAGGGTCTGTTTGCTGTGAGGATGCAGTTAATTAGGAAACCTATACAGTTACAGTCTAACGCTTGAGGGGTGGGAAAGTGCATGGTTTATTTGGTTTACTTGACAATATAGTTACTATAAATATTACAGATTTAGCATAATTGATACATGATACACACTCGTTATCCTTCCTGTTAGGCTGATGTGTAAATGTACATACATACAACTTTAAAACATGTGTTGACATTGTGATCTTCTCTGTCAGGTAACTTGGTGGGTTTTTTTGGTGACATTTGCTCTATTCCTGGGTTGTTTGTGTTCTTTTAGTAACTAATTTTGCATAGAATGTATGTTCACTTTATTCTGCACTTGTTTTTTGTTACAATTCAAATGTATTGGATGTTATTTGCCATAGAATATGGAGCAGTGATACTTGAAGTGACATGCGTTCGGTGGTAACATGCAAGTATTTATAATACCCGAAGGACATCAAAAATAACTCTTATGTGTATTTGAAATAGTGATAGTATTGGTCTTAGCGGGTCAAATACTGTCTGTGACAGTGTGCTCTCAAGTATTTCAGAGGTGAAAATGGCATGCTAAGCAGTCAAGACCAGTTCTCAAAGAACAGGCCCAGATTAACAAACAAAATTTAAAGTGGTGTAAGTACAGAAAACTAAAATTAAGACATGAGCAGTTAATGTAAAATGCACAAATGTAAAAAAAAAAATGTTTTTTTTCTCTCTGACATAGTGTTAATGATTTCTTTTTGGATGTTTTCATCGTGGTATAGTGTTAGGTTATACATTTGGATTAAAAAAAAATCTAGAAATTATTTTTTAGACAATCTTCCATTGTTAGAAGATTATAAATGTCTCATGATCCAGGTGTTTATTTTAGCTTGGCCTAGATTCAAAATTGAAAATTTATTTTAATAAGAGACACATGGTAAGAGCTTATGTGACCTGACTGTAAACATTGAATGTTGATCAATGAAAAGTGGCTAATATTAACTACTTTTCTTATAAATATTGCTTAATTTTGTTGTTGCAAGCTCTGGTAAGTATCCATGGGTCTCTTCTTTTCTATATACATGTAGGCATGCAACCTATGCAACTGCTTATATTTTTGTTTTTTTAGTAGAAATACAAATAGTAGAAGTACCTTGTTTTTAAAATAAAAAAAATCACTGAAACCTCACACAGACAAAAACTGAAATTTTATGATTGACAGACATAGTGTCCATTGTGGTTTTAAGTGTTTACAAAATTGTATTGAGCAGTCTTCTGCAAGTTTAAATTTTCTGCCTATCAAACTGCCGTAATCTTAACATTTTCAATTTCATTTTGTGTTCATTTAGAAGTGTTTTTCATATGTATATACACACAAGCATGTATACAGTAAGTGTGTATATGAACATATGTTCCAGTACATGTACTAAGTGTTTGTGGAGTTAGTGCATGGAACATTTCCTTTGATGTCCTAGGCAGATGAATTGCATCTGAACTTAAATAAAAGTGCTTTTTAAGAAATAATGTTTTGGTGCCCCCAACCTTGTAAGCTTATGAAATCAAGCTAAAAATAAGAAGCACTTGTGCAAGACCAGAAGTTTTGTTGTCTGTTTAAATTATTATGGAAAAGTTGCTTGGTATTCTTTATGTTAAGATTTTATATTTGCATTTGGATTTTAATCATAGAATGTGTGTTGCCTCTATGTCTCTTCAGCTTTTTTAGGAGGAGCAGCAAACCTCTATCGGCTGTTGAAAGAGGGGAACTAATGTGTTGGGTTTTTTAGTCGCCATCTTGTGTATGGACACAAACTTTTCCGTTCTAGTTACGCATTATGTTAAATCCATACGGAAAGTCTTGGTCATATGATTACTTAGGCAAATATTTTAGGTATACAAGCACTCTAATTTCAGTAATTATGTTTTTGTGTTTTGGTATAAAGTACCTATACAAGTGTGTGGAACATCAAGGACTAAAAATGCACCTTCTGAGTTAGTATACAGAAGATTTCCATCCTGAAATACTAGATTAGATGTAAATTTTAAAAAGAAACCTTTTTTGTAACAAGTTGATGTGGAAAAATTTGCTTTGAGTCTTTTGCCCATCAATTTTATATGCTGCTACTAAAGCCAGGCTTTTGTTGAAGGACTAAGAATTTTTTTTTCAACTGAGAAAAAAAAAAAAAGTATTATGTATTTACATTTTTGCAGAAAGCATGATCCCTTTCTCCCTCTTTCTTTTTTTAACAAAAGAACTTGCTTCAATTTATTATACGTGTCTAACCATACAATTATCAATGCAGCATCCCATAACTAATGCTGACCCACTTTCCCAGAAAAAGATGTTCATTGTGCATTTGACAGGTTGAAAAGGTTTTTGTGGTTTAAATGTTGTTACATATTTTACAGCATTAGGATCTATGGAATATTTTGACAACTGCAACAGTTCAATGAAGTTGGTAATTTCTTCTTTTAATTATTTTTCATTGAACAGATTTGGAGTTAAATTTTTAAGACTTGTGTTCTGGTATATTATACAGGAACATTTTGATGAAATGTATCATGATTTTTGTTTTTTCTTTTTTTACCTTATTGCAAGTTAGCTAGAGACTGACTTTAAGAGAAAAGCTATTAGCCTTTAGGCATAAGGTAGCCACTGGCACATAATTTTGACAGAACAGTGTGGTGTTCCTTTCAGCTAGTGATCGTACGTGTACGACTGCGCAGCCTCTCCTAGATGAGCTGATGCATGGGCTTCAAAGATTATCAGCAACACCCTAATCTGCATACAGAGTGGGAAATGAGACTGGCTTTATGCATTTCACTAAGTAAATACTGGTTGATATAAAGCTTCAGGGTTTTTTCTACTTCCTTTCCCATTCCCATACTAAACAGTGCAGGCAGTGTCTTGAGTTGTTTTGAGATACATTAAATGGAGTTTTGTTATCCAAATAGAATATCTTTAATTTTAAAATACCGTCTCCAGATGCATTGTTTCCACTTGTGTGTGTGATGCCACTGTTTTTTAAACTTCCTGAAAAAATTTTCCTTGGCTACTTAAAAAGTGAAAATAAAAAAAAATTATTAAGAACTCCCTCCCAGTAGACCATGTGCTATTTTTTACCTCCCACCCCTCTTTCAAGGTCTTGCTATAAGAATTTGTGGAAAGTCACCTGTCAGAGACCTGTAAAGAATTAGCACATTTTTAAATGGCAGCTACTAAATTCGAGAATGTTATTTAATGGGGTGGGGGAAGCCTGAAAATAACACCCCTTGTCCTCCCCAAAAAACCAAACCAACCAACCCTAAGAATTAAATTTCACTAGCATCCATATTAAGTTGGATTTAGATTTTTTTTTCTTACATGGTTAGCACAATGACATACTCTATGACGTGAAATTCTGTTTTTCTAACTGTCTAATTTTTAATAGATATGACATTAATCGGATATTAATCCAATCAGATATTTTTGTTTAAATGCAATTATTTTCATATTAAGGGGTAACACTTTATTTTAAGTCTTCAATCTAAATTCTTAGAATGGGCGCTAGCCATGGAAATATTTTAACTTCAGTAGCTTGAACTTTCCTACGCTCAGCTCTGTTGGTAATGTAAGAATATCTTTGGGTTACTAATCTCTAAAAAGTTAGTGTTTTCATTATAATTATCCTGACTGTAGTTACTTTTGTATTTTTTGCTAGAACTACTACATTTACTTTGCTTAACACGTAAAGCTGAATAGAGAGCACTTAAAATAAAGCATACCTTTTTCAGTTTAAATTCATTTCCAACATACAGGTGTTTGATAAGACTCTTGTAGGATTACTTAATTTAAATTATAATTAAAGATTTACTTATCTAACACTTTAATTTTCATTAATATATGAAATGATTGTAGTACCTTATTCTTAATTAGCCTCATAACTTAGTTATATACATTAAAAATCCTAATACTGTTAAGTGAACTTATGTCTGTCTTATGTTAACAATTTTTGTAAATTATTTTTTCTTTTTTTTGCAGCAAGGAGCAAATAACGCAGAAAAATTTGACTACGTAAGTTAATGTTACAACATTCCTTTTCTAACTAAATTTAGTGGTAAAAGTCTCAAGATAGCAAGGGAATTGCAAGTGAAATTTTAGTAATTTCAAATGGTTGCTCTTTTTATCTGTACTTGGTTGTTTAAACATTTAGTGATTTGTGTTGCATCTGTAAAATTGTGTTACAAGACTTAGGGTAAGGCTGGATTGAAAATTGATTAGTTATAAGTTTTTAATGTCTGAAAACGTTAGCATGCTTTTCCCTTCGTCCTCCCTGTCTCTAACAGGTGATGCAATTCATGAATAAAATGGCTGGTAATGAGTATGTTGGATTCAGTAATGCTACGTAAGTATCTTTTATTTATGTAATGAAGTTAGATGGAAAATGATAGTTGGTAGTTGCCAACTGATATTTGGCATATTGAGTTTATGGAAAAGTGCAGTTATTTACATTGAAACCATCATTTCATCCCGAATATTTGAGAGTGTCTGACTTCAATTTTACGAGAACTGAAGTTGTGCATGTTTCTGACATCAGTGTGGCTATATCTCACGTGAAAACGTTGGTTACCTCTTTGAAACATTCTGTCTCAAAATACTCTGTTCTCCACTCTGGTACTATGGCAGAGAGAGCCATAAGTGCAACTCTTACCTTCCTGGCATTCATACTAAAAAATTAAACTCTGCGTGTTGATGGTTGCATATGAAATATTTGGAAAGCATACTTTATACAATTGGGACTCTCTATGCTTTTTTGTGTTTTGCTGATTTAAATTCTTTTCTAAAACAATTCCCCAAATCTTGTGAGCTTTTGGAGGCAGCACCGGGGAAAATCATTAAGATTCCATATAACAGATTAGTTTCCAGGTTGCTAGCTGAACCGCAGGTGTGGAGAAGCAGAATGAGATATCTAGTGTTTCTCCTGAGGTTTGTTAATGTTCAAGTGTTTACTGTGGAAGGAAACAGACAGGTGAGAATTACCTACCCTTGTATGCACATACAGATTCCTCCTTCAGGCTTAATCCTGAACTTAATCGTCACAATAAACAGTCTGGTTGCTATTTGAGTTGCTGTTTGACCTGCAGCTTCATCCTTTTAGTTTGATCAGTGTTGGCAGGGAATGATGGTTTCATTACAGCTGCTGGTGGGGTGTTTTATTCCACTATGGCCTCTTTAGAAACGCTTCTGAGAGTAGTATCTTACTGCCTTATCTCCAAATCAGTTTATGTATGTGTGGGCAACAAGTACTGTGTGTTGTTTGGATGTCAGAGCTAATTCACTCCAACTGGGTATACTGGGGTGAGCTTCTATGGTGACTTCTGTCCTATTAGTAGAATGTTTGTGTTCACAGTACTTTATCCTTTACATGCAGTGTTATTGAATTACATTAGGCATCTCTGAAGCCCAACGGTTTTTGGAACGTTTTACATGTTGCCTTGTCTCATTTTAACTTTTTAAAATTTATTTTAAGATTCCAGTCTGAAAGAGAGAGTGGAGATAGAAACTTTGCAATTGGCTATTACTTGAAAGAAAAAAAGGTTGGTCTCTTATTTATTGTATTTTGAAGACTGTATGGTGGGTTTTTTTCATAGTCTGTGAAGATTTTTAATTTATTTAATGTACAGTATGGCAGAAGTTATTCTGTTTTCACACTTACTCTAAATGCTATCGTTTAGAAAGTGCAGTACTTACTCTAATAGAACACCTGTTTTCTTTTTTCTGTATTATGGCCATGAGAACTTGTTTTATTTCTTGTAAAATGCATAATCTGTGCTGTACAGATGACTTTACAAAAATCCTAGATGCATTTTACAGTTTACTGGTGTAAAGATGTTGAAAGCTGTATTGAAAATTATTCAAATACCTTGCTCAATGACCTCACTGCACTGTTACTTTTAAATCTGACACGATTTAAAATTTCTACTCTACTACATTTAAATAAATATGTAATTTAAAATCTTAAATAGAAATGCTTAATATGCTGGTAAGAATATAGCTTGACTTATGTATCCCTAAAGGCAGTATTAAAAAGAAAATGTTTTAAAAAAAAATCACAGTTTTGTCTAAAGACTGTTTTTCTTCCTCTTCCACTTTCTTCCAGTGCTTTCCTGAAGGCACGGATATGGTTGCTATACTAGACTTCTATTTTCAGGTAACTGTCTTTAAAATTGAGATTCATTATAGACTTAGAATTACTATTAAAAGCAATAGAAGCTGATTTGTTCATAGATATGAAGGCTTTAATGGCTTACAGTTAAACTTGTCAGCTTCTGTTAAACTCTGCTTGGAAATGAATGATGTACATTTGATGTATCCAGATTTGCTATTGTTAAGTGATGTACTTGGGTGTCTTTATTGCTAATGCAAACTAGCAATAGACTTTAAAACACTAGTAGTTAGAACCTTAAAATGTCTTGTATTTGTTCAGTGAGTTTGACAAAATATTTCTGCTTCTTTGCGTTGCTGCTCTTTATTGTACTGTGAAGTACTTGAAACTCTGTGTGTAACTAAAACAGTATATGCATGCTCTATAGTAAGCTCAAGGGTAGTGTTATAAATGAAGTACTATGAATATCTCCTCCTTTTTGTTTAATACTTATGAGTAAAACAAAGAATCTAGTCATATATATTCTCCCCTCCCCCATATTTTTTTTTCTTTTTCACTTTCAGCAAGTTATTTGCAACTGTCACAAAATGAGAACTTGGCAAGTGTGAGGTATTTCCTCAGTAAGGGCTTCCTAACATTAAAACATTCACAGCTCGTTCAGCTCTGCTGCGTGTAGCTCTCAAGAGGCAGTTCAAGTTGTGTTACCGAGTCAGTCCATCTGGGATAGATTAAAAAGAAATCCAGAGTTTACTTCTCAAAGCGAATCTGGTTTCATGAGACTTGCTTTTACTTATGCAAATTATAAAGAATATATTTTAAAATGCAAATTTTATCTGACTTTTTTTTTTAATTGGGATGCACCTGCTCTAATCTTTGAATCAAATGAGTGCTTACGAAGCAAGGTATATGACTAGCCTTAGCTGACCTCTTGTTGAGTTGGAACCAGGTACAAGTTAAAAGTCTACTCTGAACTTCAGTCATTATAGAACAAAACTGATAACTTATTTGAATTTACTCTTTAAACGTGCCTTTTAAATGCTTCCTATCCCACTGCCTCAAGTTCTGATACACTTCTGAGTGCAAGTCTTTTCATAAGTCAAGAAATGTCCAAACTAACTCTTCTGATGTATTTTAATTTGGCCTCATTTTCGTGCATTATGACCTCTGATTTCATGACTGCGTGTCATTGTTGTTTTTTTTTAATTTCACCTTGCAAAATCCCCTTTTCACTCCATACTTGAGAAAGAACAGCTCATACACGAGCATCAATTCTATTTTCTTTTCTTCCCACTGTACACTACTTACTTCCCAACGCTCTACTCAGATTCTGCTTAGAAACCTAGTTATTTCTTCTTCTTGAGTTTTCTGTAACGTTCCTTCCCCCTTTGTGTAACTGGGAACTTTCTGAACAGCAATAAACTTGTTTTCCTATTGTCTCTGTAAAGTGAGGACAGATTATTCTTATTTTAAAGAACCGAGGTACAAAATGCAGGCGCTTAAACTGAGAACCTAGAAACACTTTTTTCAAAGTAGGTGATATTATGTAATACTTCATATGTTTAAAACACAGTTGCCATTTTAGATGCGTCTCTGACAATCTCTTGATTTGCAACTCCAGTTGATTGGACTAGGATGTATTGAGTTTGGCACCCGGAAAATAAGAATTCCAGGTAGTAACCACTCATGCAAACTTGGCGTAGGTAACTTCATGAAAGTATCATGTAATGACTGTTTGGCAGAAACAAGAATACAAGCACTAGTCTGTTTACTTTTCAGAGTAGCATTTCAGGTTGAAACCAGCTTATCTTTTGGTTTCTACAGAAATGAGGCAGCATCAGGTGATGGCATCACATCACATTTCCTGATGTGTCACCAAAGTATGTATAGTCTGTACTGAAGCAGGGTTCCTGGGAGAAACTTATCTGTGTGGTTGTATCGTTAATATATCAGAAAGCATATATGAGAGAAGGGTGAAAAAAGGCTGCATCAGCAGGAAGTGCTGGCATTAAAACTTGCATGTGCTAGAATTTGCAGCTTTAAAATGTACTTTTAATAGATATGTGTGGTCTAAGGCTTTAAAAAAAAAAAAAAGAGCCCAAAAACCAAACCACACAAGACAAACTCAAATTGAACAAAACAGTCGTTCTGTGGCTTTGCCATTTAATCAGATGCAAAATACTGAGATTGTTTTCCAGACCTTTTCTTCTCAAAGGAAAATAATGGGGGGCGGGGGGAGGAATCAAGTGAAGACACTAACCTGTGTAAAATACTATCCCAAACTATTAAGAGGGTTTACAAACACTGTTGCTGGGATGTTTATACTAGGAAAATTCAGACCATATTAATTGATGCTACTAGCATCACCTGTAACAAACGTTATGCTACAAGTTATTTTATGAAATGTTATTTCTATAGAGTCATGTTGTTGATCCTGCTTTATTGTGCTAGAAGTATCAGTTCTTATAATCTCAATTTCTTTTTCATAAGCTTTGCTCAATAGAAGTAACGTGTGAGTCAGCAAGTGTGATGGCAGCAACTCTGGCTAATGGTGGCTTTTGCCCAATCACTGGTGAGAGAGTACTGAGTCCTGAAGCAGTCCGGAACACCTTGAGTTTAATGCATTCCTGTGGCATGTATGACTTCTCAGGGCAGTTTGCCTTCCACGTAAGTAGTTTTTGGATATTAATTATACTGATGAGGAAGATTAATCCGTGCCATTGTTTTCCATGTTCCAGGGCTGGATTGCTTCCAGGGTAGAGTAGAAAGTGAAAATCTTATCTACAGTTCATGGCATGAATGGTAGACCATACCTTTTAGTACTTGCTGTTCTCTGCCACTTCATGTTTGAGAATCCTTTTCATGTTGAAACATAAATACTCTCCTTTAAGAGAAGCTGTTTGTGAGGGAAACAGGTGATTGATATAGATGCTACTGGAAACAGCTGAAGAAATCTTGGGAGTAAAGAATGGCAGGAAGCCTTTGCAGACAGTTGCTTTTTCATCATTCACTCAGGCTGTTTAATGAATTGTTCTCATGTGTTGTAGAAGTGGCTGTCATATACAGCATATGTACCATGCTTCTATTTTCCAGCAGTTATGTTTCTTATATATAAGTATCTCAAGATGTACTGCATCTTATTTGTGTCTTCAGCATTTTGTTTTGAGTGTGTTTAGTTTTTCCTCATTGTATACATGTAACACTGGTTACGATGCTTTGTGTGACCTAAAAGATATTGCTTACTGGGCTATGGGGATATGGGACATGTTAGTTCCTATTGGAAAAAAAGAATACCTTTATCCAGATTGTTAATACGTAGGTTATTGTGTGGCTTTACGGACAGACTCTTATGTTCTCTTGGATTTTTGTTTTCATCTTTTGCAATCAAGGTATTTTTAATGTAGATGGCTTTGTACTACTCTCTTGTTGCAAACTGTTTGTGACAGATACAGTTGTGTACTACTGCTTAGTCATAATTGCTTTTTTAAAAATAGATTTGAATTATCTCTTTCACTATATTACTGACTCCCTATGTTACTGAGACCAATTAAGTTTATGATTGCATAGCTTGGATTGCCACAAACTGTGCTTCAGGTTATTGTCTATCTAAAAAGAGATAACTAATAATACTTTCCCAGTTGAAATTACTTTCCAACACTACATTTTATAAATGCTGCTTAATAATCTTAAGTAAAATCCTGGCACACTGTGTTACAATAGTGAAGAGTGTTTGCAGATGACAATAATTCTCTAATTATTCTATAGGTTGGTCTTCCTGCAAAATCTGGAGTTGCAGGTGGGATTCTTCTGGTTGTTCCTAATGTCATGGGCTTGATGTGCTGGTCACCTCCTTTGGACAAGATGGGCAACAGTGTTAAAGGAATTCATTTTTGTCATGTAAGCAGCATTACCTTTAATGTTTTGTTTTGTGTTTGTTGTCTTTTTTTTTTCTTTTGCTTCAGTTAGTATTGCTGAGATCTAACAATTAAATAGTGATTAATTGCTCTTCCATACATAGCAAGATTCATCTGATCCAAGGGTGAACAGTCAATAAGAGATGTTTGAGTTTTAGTAATAATTAACACTGTAATTCAGTGCAATGCCAAAAGCATTGGAGAAAATAGTTGTAGCTTTATTTATAGACTACTTTTCCTCTCCAGTCACAAATAAAACAATTTTCAGAACATTGGAAGTGCAACTCTTATTTCATGACAATAAAAGAAAAAAAAAGATTCTGTGAAATATTGCTGCTCTATTTTTTTTTAAACAGACTCTTTTGAATAATCTGACATAAAAAAGGTTGTCATACATCACACCCTGTTGTTGGGTCAAGCTCTTCCTCACTTTGTCTCTTGCTTTTGAAAGGGCTGTGAACACAAGCACAAAGATGCTTTGTGAGAGAGGAGAATGGTTTTGTGGATTTTTTTTTTTCAAACCCCAAAACCCACAGAAAAACAAACAAACATAAAGCCCCCACCTTTTTATTTTCTCTCCAAACCTATGTTGTAATACTGATTCAGTAATTAGAGATGGGGGGAAGTCTCAAAAATGAGAATAGTAGGCTACCTGGTATTCTAGGAAATGTAAGTTTATTGGTAACGCACTGGAAGTTGAAGGCATAACAGGCTTTTTCTTGATTTTTTTTTTTTGTGGTTTTTTTGTTTGCTTGTGGTGTGTTGTGGTTTTTTTTTTTAAGTTGTGATAACAGTTGAGCTGCAGTGGTACTAGTTTGGATGAACTTCAGTCCTGGGGTGAAGAATTATATGGCTAGTCTTCACTTAGTTTACTGGTAACAGCATGGGATTGACAGTATGCAAGGATTTAGTTCATGTGGATGAGCAGCAGTTAAAACTTTTCATACTTCTATTTATCTAACATCTCTACAGCTGCAAAGTAAGAGTACTAAGAAGTTACTATATGTAGTTTAAATGCTTTGAGATCTTTCATATTAAATAGTCTTGTACTTGATAATTTAAATATAAAATCATAGAACAGTAGATAGGTGAGAAATTTACTGCATTTGTTCTGTGTTATAAGGCCTGAAAACTAATAGATCATCATGGCACACAAGTAATATGTAATGTTCACTTTAAAAAATACAACAGCACAGCAATGTTCTGTAATTATAACACTTCATATTGTAATTCAAAGTGAATTAAAATCAGTTGTCACACCTCTTTTTGTTTTATTCTTTTGATTGAATTGAAAAGTTGTATGTATTAAATTAACCCAGACTATTTTTTCTGTTCCTGAAGAGTTTAATACAAGTGGAGTAAAAATATATTAAAATAGATATTTTGCAAATTGCTACTTCTTTTGTATAAATATATATATTATTTATATATATTTATACTTTATATATATATATATATAAATATATAAACTTAAAGGGAGTTTAAAGGTGTTGTTACAACTTATCATATCATTGTGTTTATGTTCAAAAGACCTTACCAACATTGGTACTAAATTATTAAGTACGTTTCTCTTGTGACTGATAAAAGTTTCTAGGGTGTGATGTAAAACGTAAGGTGGTAGTATTATTGCAATCTCATATGCATTTGACTATCATATACAAGTAATAATGTGTGTTCCATAAATATTTGCAGGATCTGGTTTCTTTGTGCAATTTCCATAACTACGATAATTTGAGACACTTTGCAAAAAAGCTTGATCCTCGCAGAGAAGGTGGTGATCAGCGGGTAAGTTAACGTGTGCTTAGTGAGTAGTGCTTGTAGACATCAGAAGTAGTACAGAAAGTTCTTCTTTAAATGCAAAACTGCTCAATGACATGTATTGCATCAAAGCTGTCAAATAAACTCGTTAGCTTTATTAGTGGACACTTACCTGGGTGGACCACACTGTCACAGGGGTTTGTATAGCAGAATTTTGTTCTAGATTTGTAACTCCCATTTCATGCAGTTCATCTCCCTTGCTAAAGTAAATATACAGTATCTGATCAAAGTGGCAAGGAGTCTTACTGTTCTGGTTGCCTTTATTAAAGATTTGACCAGCTGGTAGGCTTAGCCTTTCTGTTTTGTGCTGCAATGCATGAGATGTATGTTTAGCATTTTTTCACAGTGATCTCTCTGAGGCCACATGGCCTGCTGGGAGTTGCACAGGCAGAGAATTCAGGTATTTTTTTGCTGTAGACAAGTGCCTGTTACTAAGGAAGTGGTGTAAGCAACCTCTGGGGATGAACTCAATCCACTCCAGCTACATGAACACACGATAAAAGCGTGAGGTGCTTGAGATACAGAAAACCTTTTTGCTTTTATTATGATTAATGTTTTGAGTCAGGCATGAAGATTTCAATAGGAGAAGATACAATAGAATGATTTTGAAAGTTTTTCTATTTGCATGTATACATCTAAAAAAAATACCCAATTTGGAATTTTTTTATAACTGGAAAAGAAAAGATAAGTTTGTGTGACAAAGTGAAAAACTTGACTCTGTTAGGATTGACTGCAAGTATGGATTTTTTTTTTTCTTCAAATACACTAATAAATAATGTATGTTGCTTGAACAACTAGCATTCCTTTGGACCAATGGACTATGAGAATCTCCAGCAAGAACTTGCTTTAAAAGAAACAGTATGGAAAAAAGTGTCTCCTGAATCAAACGAGGACATCTCCAGAACCGTAGTGTATAGAATGGAAGGTCGGGGAGAGCAAAACTAAACGAATGGGTTCTAGTTTCATTAAATTCTTCATTTTAGAAACCCTCAAGCATCTCTAGATTCAACTTTGATGTTAATATTGTTTGCCTGGTGTTTCATTTATATATACATTTTGTGTAAATTCTGTATGCTATACCAAAAAGACTGTTAAAGTTCAAGGAAGAGGGGAAAGCACATGCAAACAACAAAACCCAAAGCTATTAACTGACTTTTGTAGTGACTTAAAACACATCTACTTCTAAAAAGAAAAAGGTAAATCTGAATGTTTTTGAAGATATACCGCTTTTGTGTATATCTGTTTATCTTCGCTTATATCTGAGAATTTTAAGTAAATTAACTTTTAGAGCTAAGGAAGAACTTAGATATGTCCTCTGATCAGACTCGGCATGTAAAGATAGAAGAATTTAAATTAAAATATAAAATAGTGTCAGCAAAACACAGCAAATTCATGACTTTCTAAATAATTGCATACTAAGTGGAGATAGGTTCTGAGTCATGCTATTACTGCATCCTTTTTTTAATATGAGCTTTCAAATTGCTTTGAACAGGAATGGACCTTTTGGATATAGAGATTAGATATGTATTTTTTTCATCAGGCCTTTAATAATTATTAATGCTAACATTTCACTAAGAAGAGCAAAAATAGTTGGGGAAGACTGAGAGAAGGGGGGTGGGGGTGGGAGAAAACCCCTGCCTTGTCTGCAAGTTAACTAATTCAGCAGAAAGATTTCTTACCAAAGTATTTTGGGTGTCTTGCTGGCTGCTTGTACTGCCAGCTGGTAGTTATGACTCAGAAGTCTGCCTTAGTAATAGTGCTGTGCTCCACCCTAGAGAGGAATGTAAGAAATGTTGGGTTCAGAGTGGCAACCAACCAAGTAGTGAGCAGAAAATACAGTCAGAGTAAAGGAGATGGATAGGTATTATTAAAACTGTTTACAATTAACTTATTTTTCAACTGCTAATGCGTGTGCATGTTCGTATATAAGATCAGAGGTTTCATTTACTTTCATATTTTAAAGTTTTTGTTTTACAAAATTATCATTAATTGCTACTTTTTAAAATGATAATGAGACTGCACCTCTGTCAGCTTGCTAAGAAGCAGGACTTGCATTCTTCTACGGGCAACAACATGTGTTCATCTGCATAATTTGATAATTTTGAGTATCTTGAGTATATCTTGAAATGGTGTATGGAAGCTTCGAATAGGTGCAGTAGGCAATGCTGGGCAGAGGGCAGACCTGTTAAATTCTTGATATTTGCAGATTAGATACTTAATGATCTAAAAATCTTTGAAAATTATTCTATTTTTATAATGTTTGCCCCTTTAAAAGCTTGCAGATAATGGGATATATCCCACCCCTTGTACATGTCATGCAGAGACATGTTTATAAAACTATTGAAAACATGTCCATGTCATGAAAAATGGTATTAGCTGCTTGAATATTTTAAGAGACAGTGACAGATAATGCTTTAGTAACACCTCTGCCCCTTCTCCCTGTTCCCTCCCCCAATCCCTCTCCTTTTAGTTTATCCCAAACTCCCAAATAGATTGACATGTGAGTTTTGCGTATGGGGAGAGTTAGGTGTTTTTCCTGCCCCTTTTTGTCCCATTAAGGAAGATACATAAAGCAAAGCTGATGTTATCTGAGAAAGCAAGCTGTTCTTAATTACTCTGTTTAGATATTGTTAGTTTTGCATAAACATCTTAAATAAGCTCTGGTTAAACCCTGAATAATCTTCATCTAACAGTGTATTGTAAAAGGATGGGCTTCCTGTCTTTGAAGCCTAGGGTTAAAATGTTTAAGCGAAACAGTAGAGAACATCATTGGTCAGTGAATTTGAAGTCCTACTGGGATGAAGAGGTAAATCTGTGGTGCAGATGTCAGTAATACACGTCAGGCATAAATTGCTGAATAGTAGCAATTTCATAGCCTTATCACTGATGATAAGGTTACGTTTGCCAGTGCTTGTCTTGAAAATAAAGTGAAATAAAGGCAAAATCTTGATTTATAAAAACATCCCATCTGCCTGAGGATTTTCCAGTAAACTGGTAATTACAGAGACATAACAAGTGTTCATTCAGATCCTGCAAAACTTCATGTCTACATGAAATGCCCTCAGTTGCGAGGGGGAACATAATATGTCTGTGCTGCTAATGACAAGTATTTACAGCGATGACATGTTGCTGGTTTAATTGCTGATTTAATTAAAAAAGGAAAGCGTATGATAGAGGATTTGCTCAATCTAATTCTACACACATTATATTCTGATTTTTAGTACCATTTGAAACTAACTCTAAAAAAGTGGTTGAAGATAGAAAGTTGTTCTGTCTGGGTTTCAATTTGAAAATAAAAATCTTTATTTATGTTTGTCAATTACATATAAAACTTTTAGTAGAGGCAAGTCCTGAATGGAAAATAGACACTTAAGAGAACTACAAGATTGTTAATCTGTGTAATAAGAATATTTAGGGTACAGCTTACACAATCTTTGCTTTAGAGATATATATTACAGTTCTGTAATATATGCTTTTGAAGCCTGTCTCAGAATCTAAGCCAGCCTCTAGTTAGGAGGGGTCAGGAGGAGGTTCCTTTGGACCAATTATTTTGTAACATGCCTACGCTCAACAGTTTCTTGTTCTGGCCTGCCACGTCTGTAGATGGCTCTTGTTGAGGCAAGGGGATGGTAGGTAGACCTGCCGTGAGGACTTGCCCACGCCTGCCTTGTGTTTGGTGAGCGGGTCTGAAAGGACGCGGTGGTAGAGGGTAGTCACTGAATGTTTGGAGTCTGCAACGGTTTTAGTGTTCACCTGTGCTACAGTAATAGCAATTCTTGATATTCAAGCATTTTAGCTGTTTGTTTGTTTTTCTTTGTCAGCATCATTAACATTTCATTAGAAATGTAAATGCTTTTTAAAATTTTATTTTAGCATTTGTGTTGTACTTTTTGGCTCAGTTGTTAAGTTACCTGTCTCGTTTTCCATTTTTCATTTGCATTGTATGTTATTTATGTATCTTGATTTCCAGCATGCTTATTTTTGTATTGTTTAATAAATTTATTTTAAGCTGATTTTTATTGTATTTTTTTTTTCCTCTCAATGGAGAACAGATTTGCTCAAAAACATTTTTGAGACTGAAGTGAGATAGTGGGCACTTTGTTCTAAAAAAGATAAAGTTCTGGAAGGGTAGGTGGAATAAGCAGATTTAGTTAACCCAGTCTTTGAAAACCTTCTTAAGTTTCCTAATTGTTTTTCTCTTTGAACCGTTATCTTGGAAGTTGAAAGGAAAAATCAAAGTACCAAAACTTTCTCACAGTGACTTTTCTAATAAAAATGTCATGGTGCAGTAGGTTATTAACTTCCCTGTGTATTTGTGTGGTTTTGAAGACACTAACTTAGTCACTTGGAAAATATGTGGTTAATGGTACCGGTGCCAGGGTAATAACTGTTGATCCTGAGCATCGTGAAGTGAAAAATATGGCTTGTAATAAATCAGTCATTAGCAAGGAAGGTCATCCAAACACCACATCCATGCAGTGGTGTCTGAACAACAGGTAGTTGAATCTGCCTTCCTGGCAAAGAACTTGCCCTTTGTCACAGGAAAATTCATTTGAGGTACTAAATAGTAGATGTATTTATAATGTGATGATTCTGAGGCAAGATTTTCTCACTAGAGACGTACAGACATATGGAGGATGGCTGTAATTACGAATTTAGCTTTTCTGAAGGTTAGTTTATAAACTGCAGTTACTTATACTATGTTTCTAAAATAAGCTGTATGTTCATTATGTATACCACGTACCAAAAGAGTTTATTCTCTAAAAGTCAGAAAGATGAGGAAAGGTAGAAAAGTAGTAGATAGAAAGAGAGAACCATGGGTGATTTACTGTAGAATTATTTTGGCTCTTTTATTTTTGGTTTTCATTGTGCATTTGTGTCAGGACACAAGTGGGTGGGTAGATGAACAAAAAGGCAATGGAGACAGAAGAGGGTGGGTGGGTGGGGGGAGAGAGTGTTTTTTCATTGTTCTTATTTCTCTTGGTCTTGATACATACATGTCATTGATGCACAGTAGTTAGCTGTGAGCAAAGTAGTTAATTATGAGCTTCATAATTTATATATAAATGTTTTAGCACACTAAACATTGTTTGAAGGATTTTATTATTTTATTTTTTTTTAATGGTGTTTAAATATTCCTGTAGTTTTCTGGTGGGAGTTCAGAAGCAGTTATTCCAGTGAAAGAACAGAGTTTAAGTAGAATTCTTTGGGATGACTAAACGTACCTAATAATTTATCTTCAGTGCAGAGTCTCTTCCAGGAATTTGAACATCACAAATGTCTGTAGTAGTTGCAGGGATGGCAAAAGGCTTTAAATGTCAGGTAGAAATCTAACTAAAGCTTAATAACTTTTTTTTTTTAATCATGCTAGTATCTTCTCTGTTCTTCATGTCCTGTCTAGAAAAGGCATGAGTAAGTAGCATGTATGATGACTTGCTTGTAAAGGATGGGTAATACCCAGCCCCATTTTCCTTCAGGACTTTGTCCTGTTATGTTGAATAGTTTGTTGCAATCTAAATAATTAAACTACCTGCTTTGAATCAAGTGAGTCTTTTGATTTTACCATGTGCTCCTTCTAGAGAATATCGTGTGCAAAACAGAAATGCCCTGTTTCCTTTTGGTTTTCATGCAAGTAGAATTTAATTTTATTACTGGTGTCTAATACTGCTTTATGCAAACTTTTGATACCACTTGAATATTTTTTTTTTAAGTTTCTGCAAGATTTAATAGTGCCCAGGTCTGCACGTAGACCAGTTACTCCTGGAAATGCAGGTGCATTTTCTGAAGCTGCAGTTTAACTAATTAAAGCCCTGCAGTAGAGTTCAGGCTGGCAGAGGTGTGGTGGTGGTAGGTTTTTGGTTTCTTTTTTCACCAGTTTAAGCAATTTAATTTAGGTAAGGAGGCTGATATGAATGCATGACCTGTAGTAAGGGTGTTAGAGTTAACTGGAGCCAGCAGATTTTTAAAAAGGGAAAGACGGGCACGTTTAATGGTGACTTTGGCACCTCAGCACTAAGGCTGATGAGGAAACGGGGTTGAAGGAAGGACAAGGGGGAAAGAAAAGAATTTTAGAATGCTTTTCTGCCCTCAAAAACGTTCCATTGAGTGTTACTTCCATGAATTTTATTTATGCAGTGGGCATGAGGGGGACTAAGGTAATGCTTCCTGTATTAGCTGCTGCTCTGCTCTGATCTCCACGTAGCTGGTACAGGGGCCTTCTGAGGTCTTAACTGGTATCAGGAAAGCATGCAGATATGTTTGCAAAAGGCAAAAGATGTCTTCTGCATATCTTCTTCCCAGGTTTCCTCTAATGACTTTATCTGTTCAGTTGCAGGAGATCTTCTCTGGTTAAGCAGCAATATTAATTTGTGAATTGTGGACAGTTCATAGGGCTTCTCCTGTTAGAGATCAGTGTACATTAATTTCATTATTATTTGGTCAGACTTGGAATAAGGTCTGACTTCTCCCCTGCCCCCCATATTTGCACTTCAGTTAATCTTTTTGACATCATGATTTTTCAGTGGAACTGCTTGAATATGATTTTTCACATTGAGTATTCTGTAAATGTGAAGTGATGCTTTGATAATACCATCAAAAATATCTGCTACTTTCTTTGGAAAGTTCTTTAATAGTTAAGTGCTGTTGTTAAGTAGGCTTTTCTCTTGAGTTGCCAAACAGCTGGCATAATAGAATTTGTTATTACAGAGTTCTTGCACACACTGTAAATTGGGAATTTATCTTCATACTGCATCTTTTCTTAAATCAAGGCAACTTTATATAGCTGGGTGCAGTCGTCATAACCCAGTTGTATGAAGTGCAGGAGATTCTGAAAGCAACCTAAGAGTGAAACCATAAAGTCATAGACCTTGGAAAGGATTTATGGAGATCACTTAGTTCAACCTGCTGCTCGAAACAGGATCTACCATCAGTTAGATTGTGTTGCTCAGGGACTTCTGCCAGTCAAGTGTTGAAAACCTCCAGGGATGTGGTTTCTGTAACGTCACTGGGTAGCCTGTCCCAGTGCTTTACCATTTCCATTGTGAAGAATTTTTTCCTAACTTTCAGTGGAAATTTTCCCATTCTGCAGCCCGTGATGGTGACTCATATCTTTTTGCTGTAGGTTTTCATCATGTGGAAATTCGTTAGTCTTTACGGGGAGTCCTAGAGGTGGTGTAGTGACCAAATGGCTTTTGATTAGTGGTAATGTTTTCACCTACTGCTCTAATTCCTGCTGGATCCCAATTAATTTTTTTAATTATATCATTGAAAATAAAGTTATTTCAGGATTTTAAAACTGTATTCCTTTTATTTTTCTACTAAAGCATAACAGGCTAAATGCAAACATGGAAGCATGTTACTTGCTGAGGGACAGCATGTTACTATTAGGACCCCTTTGTGATCAGAGCAGTTACTATCGAAACAATGATCCGAGAACGCAAGTGGAGTGGTAGAGATAATGTCACTTGCTTCCTGTTGATGTCATTCACAGTCCAGCTTTTTTTCTTGAGGCAGGCAACTTTATTGTTTGTTCAGGAATTACTCATTCAATATCATTTTTTTTGGACTGGTAGATCTGTTTTTGGTTATAGCTGTAGCTTTGGCTTTCTGTATGTTAAGTGCATTTCACACTTAATTTCAAGGGCTTGTCTTTTAAATTTCTCCAACCTCTAATTGTTTCAAGGCAGCTCACTAAAATGTAATCATGGTCTGAGAATAAACAAATGTTTAAAAAAAAAAACCAAAGCAATAAACTGTTGCAGAACAGGATTAATAATTATAATTGAGGAAATGGAAAAGCCAGCCATAGGAGAAGACGCTAAGACAGCCGAGTACTTTTTGCCCTATATATCAAATGGGGCATGGGGAATAATATGGCTGTTCCTAGAATTTGGAGATAAAATCATGGAGGAAAGATCTGTTTAAGCTAAAAATCTTTTCCAATGTAAGAATAGCATGTACTGTATAAATAGTCTAAAAATGAGAAGGTTTCTAGAAACTTTTTCCTGATAGTTTAGAAACAATCCTTCCAATAAGAGTAGCGTGGCAAGATTTCCTCTATTCTGCTTTCAGCTTCTAGGTTGTAGTCAGTCTTTTGCTTGCAAAGTTTCAGTAAATATCTTTTGAGAACATCCTCCTTTATTTTCGGAATAATTCCTGCTGAGCCCCGTAGTTAAGAGTAAACTGTTGTCCATACATTCACAGAATCACAGAATAATTTGGGTTGGAAAGAACCTTTAAAGGTCATTTAGTCCAGCCCCCCTGCAATGAGCAGGGACATCTTCAACTAGATAGGTTGCTCAGAGCCCTGTCCAACCTGACCTTGAAAGTTTCCAGGGATGGGGCATC
The DNA here is from genome assembly GCA_004320125.1 of Scolopax mira. Taxonomy (NCBI): domain Eukaryota; kingdom Metazoa; phylum Chordata; class Aves; order Charadriiformes; family Scolopacidae; genus Scolopax; species Scolopax mira. The sequence goes on along the minus strand of BJBW01005205.1, from coordinate 5,963 downwards.
TACCATTTCTCTGGGCAACCTGGGTTGGGGTTCTACCACCCTTGTCATAGAATATTTCTTCCTTATATCTAGTCTAATTTACCCTCTTTTAGTTTAAAACCATTAGCCCTTGTCCTGTCACAACAGGCCCTGCTAAAAAGTCTGTCCCCATCTTTCTTATAAGCTCCCTTTAAGTACTGGAAGACCACAATAAGGTCTCCCCTGAGCTTTCTCTTCTCCAGGCTGAATAACCCTAAATCTCTCAGAGTGTCCTCGTAGGATAGGTGCTCTGATCATCTTTGTGACCTCCTCTGTCCCTGCTTCAACAGGCCCAGGTCCTTCTGTGCCAAGGCCCTAGAGCTGGAGATAGCACTGCAGGGGGGTCTCCCCAGAGCAGAGGGGCAGAATCTCCTCTCTCACACTGCTGGGGATGCAGCCCAGGATGCGGTGGGCTTTCTGGACTGTGGGGGACACTGTTGGCTCCCATCCAGCTATTCATCCACCAATACCCCCAGTGTTGTGAAGTACCTACAACCTGGCAAGCGGGAGCGGTTGTGTGGATATCAGTTGTAGTCAATAGGACCTTGAAAAGGCAGACGTTCTTTTGTCCTGTCTGCTTAATACAGCTAGAGTCACTAAAGCATCCATCAGCATTCTGCTTTATTCTTCTGACTATGGTTGATCCCAGTCTTTTGGTCCCAAATCTTGCAGTGTTAGTAATGTCTGTATCCACTACTTCAAAGGCTCTTGTTTTTTATTCCCCGCATCCAGGGTCAACTGGTCAGTGTTCATTCCTCTTGTTAAGACTTCTGTATATGTTCTGTATGCTTTTGTTGCAGAAGTGTTTGCAGGGTTTAGTCTATGAAAGGGCTGAGCAGGAATAGCAAAATCCATATCATGAGATGACGGTGACCCTAAGATTCCTGCAATAGTTTTCTGCACTTTTACCACTTACCACTTTTGAATTTCCATTCGTAGTTCACTGGCAAAATGTTATTTTATTGCTGCTAAGAAATGTTGAAAAACTGTAAAGACAGCAGAGGAGGTTAAAGCCTTTGAGAGGGTCCTTCATTTTTCTCCACAAAACTTTGATTTGGACATGGCAGCAAGAGTGAAGTATTTCCATTTGATGTACTGATGGCCATTGCCTACCACCTCAAACTGAAGATTTGCTGAGTCTCCATCTTCTGACTTGAAGGGTGAAAGTCTTTGTTTCCTTAATGTGTCAGTTGATCTAGTAAGCTTTTTGTTGGGAGTGATTTGTCTACTTACTGTTTCTTTGCCCTTCTGCTCATGGCAAACAACGCAGCAGTAACATTTTGTTGCCAGGACAGGAGTCAGGTTGGATTTTTCTACTAGAGAATTTTTACTCCCTCATGTTAAGTTGCAGTTCTCTGGAAATGCCCAATTCATTATTGTTGTTCTAATTTGCTTTTCTATATTAAGCCTTCAAAAATTCGTGCTTGCTGCCATGATTTATGAGTTTATGAATGTCTGTGAAAGGTTTGTTGTTGTGGTTTTTTTTTTTTTTTTTTAAAGACCCTGTTAGTATGTGGAATTAACCAACTTTAGGTCTCAAGTCTAATGAGAGAGAATTAATTTTCTTTACTTCACATTTCATGAGTTTTGTCCACGACATGCTTCATTGTGTTGTCTCCAAAAGTAAAAAGTGTGTCAATTCATTGATACCAGAAGAAATCAGGAATGGCAGGTGGAACCAAGCGTGACCATGCTCGTTGTAATCTAGTCAAGGCAGTTTTGGTACACGGGTTTCTCTCTTCTTCCCAGTTTTCTTACCTTTTGAAGTCAACATAATCATCCCCCAAACAAAGGTCGTCATGGGTATGAAACAAAGCATAAAACATCTGTAACTAATTGTGAGTGAGTAGAACTTGAGATTAGCTACTCTTCTGCCAGACTTGTTCATTTATCCAAACACACATGCTCAGGGAGAGAAGCTCTCTAGTCACTACATCATCATTATCTAAGCCCTGGTGAAGCTTCAGCATTAAAGGCCTCCTGTGTTGAAAAGTTTAGGATCATCTGTGAGTTGTTCAGGGGTATCTGGTGACAGAAGAATGTTGGCTGTGTCCATCCTACTGCCTGTTCTTGGTATTGAATATCATAGTTGTCTGTAAAGGAATCTTGAGGCATCTTTGCAGGAATTGTCTTCCAGTGAGAGAAGCTTCTGTTCCTGGGATCTTGTAATCTAATACAGATGGAGTTGATGGCTCTGAATCTTGAGCTGTGACTTGTGTGTGCTTTTTTTTGTGTACCCCTTGAACCAGTTCATCTTTAATGGTGGTTTTATCTGCTAGAAAGACGCAATCAGTCATGCACTGCTCCTTCCCCAACTTGTCCCACTGTCTTGCTGAGCACCTCGTGGCCCTAATGATAGTATGGGAAAGGAGAAACTGCCCCATTCAAGCATCCTGGATGTTCTTATGATACTATGTACTCTTTTGTACATAAAAGATAAAAATGAGTTTGCATTCCCTGGTTTGGGGGGAGAAGGCTTGTACGTAGGGATTCAACTAACCTTCTGTTTGTGTGACCCACTCTCCACCTCTGGAGCTCAAGTTCTGGAGTCAGGATCAGTGAAGGACTGAGTCTTCTGCTTCCACTGGGGGGAGGCAGTGGTGGGAGTGTGATGGCTGCCCAAAACAGCCTCAGCTCACCCCGGAGGGTTTACACATCTCAGGAGTGGAATAGATGGGCATGGTCTTTCTGAAAGAATCTCAGTTACTGAAGGTAAGTAGATGTTTCACTTGATCTAGTAAACATTTTGTTTAATTATTTAACTCTTAATTCATTTTAATTAAATATTCTTATCTGTAATTTGAACAGAATCAGTTCACTAATGCTTCAGAATTAATCAATAGCAAGAACTGTAAATGCTGTCATTGCGAGTTCACAGTGTATGAAATAAGGTTTATGCTTTCATAGCTTGCCACCTTCAAGGACAGTTCCACCAGTGCTGCTGGTACTGTCCTTTGGGCATTTGAACAAAAACAAACACAGTATGAAGTAGAATATTACTTATGGATTCACAAAATATATTGGAAATGCATAGTATTTGAAATTTCATTTGCTAAATCTTATTTATTATTTAAAAATTAGAAGAATGAAATTCAATGACCTCTGAGCATGCAGTGGGCTGAACTGGCTGTACAACTGAGCTCAGTCCTGTTTATGACTCTTGCTTTTTTCTCCCCATGTATAAAGAATTATTTTTTTAACTCTTTGAAGAGCTTGTGCTTCCTACCTGTTAGTATTTACAATGAATTAGCCTTTTCACAGGTAGAGACACTTGGTTTTTGAGAATACTGCTGAGACAGATTCTTTCCAGAACCGTGTGTCCACTTGGTGATCATCTTAAGAGCAAAAGATTGGAACTGTAAGAGTTGAATTGTGGTTTAATATGTCTTTTGAAGCTGCAAATGTGATCAGAAGAAAAGGTAACCACCTGCTCCCAATTACTGCTTCCTGTGTCCTTGTTAAGCTTTTAAAACTTTATGTAAAATAGTGCGGTAGCAGAGCACAAAGATGGACAAACAGCTAGGGCATTGTGCTAGCTTGTAGCAAGTATTCTTTTTTGATACCTTTAAATATCTAGATTATTTTGAAGTATTCTGATGAATATTTGGTTCAATTAAATGTTATATTCAGCTACATCACAGCTTCTGTGGCAGTTAGTATGTTTGAGCTACCAGTAGAAACTTGTTTGTATGTTAGCGCTTTGGAGGCCGGCTGGAACCTAGCCAAAACTTTTTGCCCTGTTTTCAGACTTTTAAAGGGACATTCATAGGACTGTAGAATTGTTCTAACTGCTAACTTAAAAATGTTCAAAGTCAGCAGAAGAAATGACTAGCTTTATTCTAAAAGATCAGATTTGGATTTGAAACATTTTTAAAAGTTGAATTGCAAAAAGAGGGTATTTCAAAGCATACTAGGATTTTGATCAGCTTGATATACAATTAAGAAGAAAAAATAATCTCAGCATTGCATAACTGTTTCTGCTGAGTTGATCTGTTTGTTAGCAAACAGCCACACCTGTCTCATACCTTTTCCCACCTTCCTTCTATCTGGGTCTGAAGTGCTGTCTGGTGCTGAGGGGAGAGGCAGTAGCCACACTGATAGCCCTCGGGGGGACTCCTGTCATACGCTTACTTGCGGATTCCTAATTGAGCAGCAATTAATTTCTCATAGTGTTTCTGGTTCTTCTTAGCAGCTGCTGACTGCTGCCATCCTACACTGTTGCTAGATCAATATTTTAAAGGTCAAAACAATCTTTCGACATGTCAAGTGCATTTGTACCACTTTTAATAAAGCATAAATTCATGAATGAGCAGTAATAATACCTAAAATAACACATTTCTTGTATTTCTGTGTAATCGGCTCAACTATCCAGATGCGGTAGGGTCTGTATGTGGATTACAGAGCACTGGGACAGGTCTTTGTTGTGGTCATAAAGGCAATTAACTCATCCATGTGGCTGCAGACTGAAAGCTGTTAGAGCTGCATTGACATCTGATACAGCCGAGGGGAGGCTGAGAAGCTCCTCTCTGAACCTGGGTAAATAACATGCTTGGCACAGTTGTTTTAAAGCTGCTCTGGATATCTGTACGTGAAAACAGAGCCTCCTGTGTGGCTGCAGTCTAGACATAACTCTTGGGAGAAGAAGCTTTCAGTGTATGCACAAATTGTGTTTGAACATGGCTGCTGAGAACTGTAGGCCAGTTGCTGAGGAATAAGTAAGTGTTTTAGGAGCCTGTTAGCTTGTGCTGTGGGTTAAAAACTATGCCAGTCCTTGTTGTGCAAGCAGCATTTCAAGTTAATTCCACCAGGGAAACTCCATAAAATAAAACTCCCTGGTAGCAGCTTTGGAAGGTCCTGTTGCAGCCTTGACTCCAAAAATAGATGTTGCACCCACAGCTCGTAAAACTAAAGGATCTGGGTTATCATCCTCTGTCCCGTGCTGTAACGAGGAGCTTGCACCATCTAGAGGAAAAGAAATGATAGTTGGTGCACTGGGAAATGGATTGGAGAAAAAAAAAAAAGACAAAATCTTACTTCCTGTGTTGGTTTCAAAACACGGAAGAGTAAATGTTTGCAGATGCTAGAGTTATTTTGGGGCTTTCTTCAAATTACACGAGGAGACAAGGATCAGTAGTGCAGAAAACATGCTAGAGAGGGAGAAAGTCCTGGAGAAGAAATGGAAGCTTTATGGAGCAGCTAGTCGTCTTTGTATTTTCAAATATTTCTGTATGGCATTAAGGTGTGTAAGTGTATGCATTAATTTATTCACAGATCCTCTAATTAGTTATAATGGGGACAAAGATTCTCCCAAAGAATTGTAACTTTCTAAGCTTGTGTCGTGAGCCTTGTGTTCACTTACAGCTTCACTTCTTATGTAATGTCAGTTTTCTGTAGCATAAGCTAATTTTGTGGCTTAATTCAGAGGTTCCTTAGTGCCTTCATGGACTGTAAAATGCTCGGGGGCAGATCCTTGTTGGGTGAGGAGCTCTGAGATGGTTTCAGAGCCAGCCCTCGTTTGGCCGGGAGCTCCAGCCCCACACCTGAACTGGGCTGAAACTGGGCTGAAACATGGTGCTTCGTTTGGGTGTTGTATTCTGGCTCGCACCGGAGCGGGGCACATGGCGATGTATGGCCATAGATCCATAGCTGTGAGGTGGAGGTGATGCTTCCCTGGGCCTGGAGGTCCCTGTGGGAGGGATGTCATGCATGCTCTTCTCCAGCAGTGGCACCACGGACATCTAAAGACCATCCTCAGTCTTCCAAAGAAGCTGGATGTCAGAGAGATCTGTTTGTGCCCGAAATCTAATGGCGATAGAAGCTGAAAGAAACTCCAGCAGAAGGACAGAGTGATGCTGCAGTGCTTTTGACAGACCCATGTTGTTTTGGCTGGATATTTGTTTACAGTTTAGTCTTAGTTTTTACTTTTGAAAGTAAATGTTTCACTT
>BJBW01005204.1:0-14044 GCA_004320125.1 Scolopax mira | reverse complement strand
CCTAGTGCAGGTGAGGAAAAGGTGTGCCATCAGCCCTGTCCCATGGTGCCTGCACAAAGAGACAGGCTTGTGCGACAATCGGTTCATGTGTCGAAGAATGCAGCTGACTGTGAGAATTAATGTGAATTGTAGGACATATTGATCATCACTTTGAACACACTTGCAGCCCCAGGTTCCTGCTGGGGCTATATTTTTAAAAATTTGGGCCCCTCACTATGAGAAAGACATTGAGGGGCTGGAGTGTGTCCAGAGAAGGGCAACGGAGCTGGTGAGGCATCTGCAGAACGAGCCTTGTGAGGAGCAGCTGAGGGAGCTGGAGGTGTTCAGCCTGGAGAAAAGGAGGCTGAGGGGAGACCTTGCTTTCCATGACTCCCTGAAAGGAGGGTGTAGCCAGGGGGGAGTTGGTCTCTTCTCCTGAGGAACAAGCAATAGGACAAGAGGAAACACTCCCAGGTTGCTCCAGAGGAGATTTAAGTGGAAATTTTTACATAATCCAGCATTGGAAGGGCTCCCAGGGAAGGGGTGGAGTCACCATCCGTGGAGGTATTGAAAAGATGTGTAGACGTGGTGCTGAGGGACATGGGTCAGTGGTGGTTCTGTCAGTGTTGGGTTGATAGTTGGACTCAATGATCTGAAATGTCCCTTCCAACCCAGGCAATTCTATGATTCTATGATTCCATGACACAAGGGTCTGCCCAACAGTGTGATGGGCGTTACTCTGCGTGTAGTGTGGAGGAAAACACAAAGTTCCTAATCTTGGTGAATCTGAATGCAAATATGGGAAACACCATCCAGCCCCACTCCTACACTGCAGCGATTTGGCGCGACAGTGCATCTCCTCAACCAACTCCCGGGCCAGAGATTTGATGGAGCATCACCAAAACATGGCAGGGGAGCAGGGGAGCATCTCCTGCCCTCACCCTCCCTTGGGGATTGCAACCAAAGCATGAATCTTGGGAAATTTGATCACATCAGAGGGCTGGAAAGAAACCTTAGGGAAGAGGGGGCTGAGAAAGGGTCCGTTTACATTTGCAGCAGATGCTATCTAGAGGAGGAAAATACTTTTATTTCCCCTGTGGACCGCCGGTTGATTTTCTTGCGGCAGGCACTAATGGAAAATAATAAAACCCATTTTAGTCAGGCTGTATACAGAACACTTACAGGTCAAGCCAGTACTCAAAACAGACCGTTATGGAACATAACACATTAGTTTGTCACCAGCGTCTACGGCGGCCAGGGAATTTTTACCATTTGAAATTGAATTTTATAGGTCAAGGCCTTTCGTGGAACTTGAAAAACAGCACGTCTCTGTAAAGTTAGCATGAACGTGGAGGCAATTACTGGGTGTAAAAATACACCACCTTTGTGTTTGTTAACAGTGCAGAAAACCAAAGGGGGACCCGTGGTGGGAACTGTGATACGGCCGTAAACCCCAGAATATAACCATTAATTGTTATGGATTCAAATATTTCAGTATCATATTCCTGCTGCTAAATCAAACCCACAAAATGCGCAGGAGGCGTCTTTCCCTGAAAATTATGTCCTGTCAGTTTATAATTTAAAATTCACCGATGGCCGTGAAGGAAGCTTGGTCACAGGAACCCAAGTTTCTTAGAAATGAGTCAGAAGTAGATCGTTTGTTTGGGAGAGATTAGCTTACTTCAACATTCAGATAACCTTAAACGTCTTCCATGTGGTTTTATACTTCTCGGGATAAATAAAGCAGGGATGTGAAGTGGTGCCTGAAGTGTCACACACCGAGACATGTCTGCACACACTGATGTCTCTGTTTTCTTCTCCATCCCCTCCCCGTCCACAGCCCTGTCCCCACTGACCCTGGAGGGCTCTATGAGGGCACCCAGCATTCGTGCTTTAATTGCCCAAATTCGAAACAAAGGCCACCAAAAGCCTGGCTTTGCTCATGCTGAGGGTTGTTCACGCACTGTGTTTGCTTTTCTGTTACTCCCCCTTGCCTCACTGAAAAGCATCTTCCAGGATGGGGGGGGGGGGGGTAAAGCCACAGCCCCTCGTGCTGGGGCTGAACCGGAGTGACCCTACTGCTTTGCCTTTCTTGCTGAGTCAGCAGGTGTGCCCATCAGCTGTACACAAAGAATCACTGTGCTTTTCTTGCCTGCCTTTATTTGTCTTTTGACCCGAATCTAAGTGTGCATCTCAGGAGTGAAGCGTGTTGTGTTACTAGTAACCGATGGTAGGTGGGCAGTCCGTACGGCCACGCTGTTTTCCAGTAATATCCACTAAAGTCTGGAATCACTATAATTTCCTCATTCTTTTTCCTGTAATTCAGCTTTGATAAAATCCCCTCTCAGGGAGGAATTAATGGCGTGCTGTGGTTGTGCTAAATATCGATCGACTTTTTTTTGGTCTTTCTATGGAAAGCTGCAAGGGCTGTTGGACAAGAATCCGAGAACAACAAATATTAAATCAGCTAATGTTTAGATAATGGAAATGCCTCTTTTGTGCTGTGTGTGGTTCTTTGATGGACAGTAAGTGCCTCCGTGTTGAAGGCAGCAGCGTGAGCCCCTCCACGCAGGTGGAAGCAGAAGTGATGGTGGAAATAGCACTTGTCCCTCCAAATTGCCCTTGTGCAGCGCTGCACGGTACCCGAAAACCCCATCGCTTTTCTTTTCCCCCTATGCTTTTGTTATTCTAAAGCTTCTAAAACCTTTCTTGTCTGCGGAGAGGAAAGATTACCCAGTATGTAATGTTAAAGATGTAAAACTGGGGGGGGGGGGAAGGGAAAAAGAAAATATCAATTTTAAGAATATATAAATATAAGGCATGGTACAGTTCATGTCTGCAGGCTGCTTTTGCTGACTCTGACAAAAGCACACTCATGTCAGGGACCTGTGGTTTCCTGTGGGTCCACAGAGCGCTCTGCAGCGCGGCTGGACCTTCTGCAGCCAGACCTGACCTGCGAGCAGCATCTTGGTCATCCTACTTTCAGGTGACAAAACCATCTCACGAGCTGCTCATCCCTGGCTCCCCCGCTGACAGAGGTGGTTTTCATGTTGAATCAAGCCCTGAGTGTTACTTTTTGGATGAGATGGCTGTCGTGTCCGGCGGATCCACCATGCTGAGAAGCAGCAAGAAGACTCCACGAGCTGCCCGTCAGCACAAAGGGCTGGGAGGAAGGACCCAAGCAGTAAGATCCATTTGGCTGTTCCCTCGTGGTCTTGGTCCCCACACTGGAGCCATGGAAACCTGTAGGAAAAAGTCCTCTGTGAGATGGGAAGGGTTATTTTGCACTGCCAAGGAGATAGGAGCTCAGGGAGGAGAATGACTTTTAGGCAGAACTCGTGTAAAATGCGGTGACTAGAGATGTCTGTGGGTACAAGCCCACAACTCCCAGCAAGTTCCAATGGGAACCACCTTGCCCAGTTGGCAATTTCACCCAGGTGCAAGCCAACCAGCACAGGGATTAGTCTCCCGGGGGAGTTAAACCCGTGCAAGAGCTTCAGGATCAGACACGCTGATTTTCCCTCTGCTGCTACGAGCCTGTTGCACAAGAGTGTGCCTTCAGTGCACAACAGACCTCTGCTTTCTGCATCACTCCTGGCCCCTGGGGATGTTCTTACTTGCCACGTGTCTGCTCTGGGGGCTTTCCCACCTGCCATCTCCTCTGCAGCTGGTACAGAGATGTAGGCAACCCTGTAAGGTGATTTAAACCTTAAGTTGGCTGAGCTGCCCTGGAAAATTGTCTCCTTTTCACTTCCCTGACAGTACATGGAGTCTCCCGGTGCAGTTTGGGTGCCAAAGTGGGGGTGGCTGGGTCCCCCCCAGGGATGTGATGTCCCACACAGGATGGGGTGCGAGGCTCCTATTCCCATTCCCAACTCATGGATTTTTTCATCCCTCTGATTACCTTCATTATTAACAACTTTTTTTTTTTTTTTAAAGACTGCTATTGCTGACTCCACAAAGATCTCTGCGACATAATGAGAGAACTTTTATAATGACTCAGAGATTTCTAAATTAAATGTAAACTGTTTATTGCCGAGATGCACGGCCATACATTATGCATTACTGTTTCAATACAATAATGTAACTCTGGTAGAAATTATCCGTGTGAGCTGCAATCAATTTTGGCTACTACACTTGGTGTGCCTCGCAGTCTGGTCATTCGCCTGTGGAAAAGTGCTTTTACTTGATTACTTACGCTGTGGAGAAGCGCTGTGGCTTTTGGCAGCACCGGGATGTTATTTAGCTCCCTGAAATTGCCAGTGCTCTCTGCGGAGGGACCAGGCGTAGCCAAACCCCTGTGGCTTCACCCAGCCCCGAGGAACGCACAGACTCCAGCACATCCCTTGAAGATTCGTTTCAATGGCGTGGACTTTCACATGGGCTGCTGCTAGCCCACTTCATGTGGCCAGGAGACCAGCATCACCTCGTCTCCAGCTCCTGGGCCACCCCTTGCGATGGCCCCTGCGTTGGACTGGCAGCAGTCGCTGTTTTGCTGACGTGCCCCCCCCAAAATCTCATACTCCTAAGTGGGCTTCAACACTCACCCAAGTCCTGTGGGTTTTGCTTTGTCTCCAAAGTGAGCGCTCCAGGGCAGTGACGGGGCGGTGGAAGCGTGTGAAAGAAATTATTGTCCTTCATTTTATGTGATAGGGAAGAATCCCAAAGGGGAGAGATGCTGAAATAATGATTTCACTGTAGGAGCGTGAAGAATCAGAGGCAGATATTTCCTGTGACTCCATTTGGGCAGTTGTTACACTGCTCTCCCTCTCCCTGAGTTTCATCAGCCTGTTCCAGTACCAGAGGATGCCTAAAATAACCTGGAGCCTAAAGGTTGTGTTAACCCCATGTGCTCACACGTTCCATCACATTCTGCTGAGTAAAGGAGGGTCTTCTTCCCAGGCAGGGTCTTCTCCCCGTGGTGGTGCTGCTCCATCACGCTCCTCACTGGAGTCACTTTCCAGTCAGTTTCCAGTCTCACTCCTGGAGACACCATGTAGAACATCAGCCTGACCAAAAGCCCTGTTCCTGCCTCCAAAGACCTTACAAACCACCCTGGCCGTACCCCAGAGAGGAGGCAGGTCCCCAAGCTAATCCTCACTCCAGGAGTCATCCCTCTGACGTTAACCCGAGGTGTTGGGGAGAGGGGAAGGGCTCTGCCGGCGTTTGGCCACCGCTGACTTCAGCGTGAGGACGCATAAATCAGGGCGAGGGGAGAGCGAGGGCTGACACTCACAGTTACCACTTGGGCTGATTTATTTTGCGTGGGAAGCGGCAGCAGCAGGTTACGCCTTCTCCTGCAGATTACAGGATAAATCTGGCTTTCAACGAGAGCCGTCGGTGACTGACACTGACAGAGCTTTTAAATCACCCCAGCTGCCTGGATATAGCCACGGGCCAGATTTGGCCCCGCAGGTCAGGTTCTCTTTTTGGCTGGTGTAAATCAGCACAGCTTGGATTGAGATGCGGTGTCAGGTTCGAGCGACAGTCTCATTTTTATTCAAGTGTCTGTATGGTAATTCCAGCTCAGAGGGACACCTCGGGGCTGCAGCCTTCTCTGCTTCATCTGCCAGCTTTTGCCAAGGAGGGTCTACCTTTCATGGTGAAAACTTTTATGTATTGACAAAAAGTCTCCTTGTGGGTATCACACAGATGCTCCTCACTGCTGAGGTCCATCCGTGCGAAGATTAATATCCTTCTCAGCATTAATTTCAATTATTCATTTGCTCCAAACACTTTTCCACTGGCTTTGTCGCTGCAGACAGATTGTCAGCCAGTGGAAGCTGACCTGGGCTCCCTGAGAGTGCCAACGCTATTTCCTCCTGGAGATAATCTGGTTTTACCTGGGTAAACTCTCCTGCATTAAGGTAGTGAGAACCTCCAAGCAGGAGATGAAACTCCTCACCGTGGCCAACAGGCACTGATGTCTTCCGTTGTATGTCCCACTGCCCTCAGCAGGTTTGACATTGCTGCCACAACAGCCAGGGACTATCCTTGCACTCTTGGTGGGACTGATTTCACCTTTTAGAATAGAATAATAGAATTGTCTCATTTGGAAGGGAGCTTTCAGATCATCGAGTCCAACCATCAACCCAACACTGACAAAACCACCACTAACCCGTGTCCCTCAGCACCACCTCTGCCTGGCTTTTAAATACCTTCAGGGACAGTGACTTCACCACTGCCCTGGGCAGCCTCTTCCAATGCTTGACAACCCTTTTGGTGAAGGAATTTTTCTTCAGGTCCAATCTGAACCTCCCCTGGAACAACTTGAGGCCGTTTCCTCTTGTCCTATCGCCTGTTCCTTGGGAGAAAAGACTGACCCCCCCTCCCCCCCGCTACCCCCTCCTTTCAGGGAGTTGGAGAGAGCAAGAAGGTCTCCCCTCAGACTCCTTTTCCCCAGTCTGAACCCTCCCAGCTCAGCTTCTCCTCACAAGACTTGTTCTGCAGACACTTCACCAGCTCCATTGCCCTTCTCTGGACATGCTCCAGCCCCCAAATGTCTTTTTTGTAGTGAGGGGCCCAAAATGGGACACAGTATTTGAGGTGGGTTGCTTCTCAATGAGCGTGCAGCCAGAGCAGGATCAGACCTACTGAGTGGGCTCCATCCATGGAGCTGATCCTTGGCCAGGCATTGCTGTTTGACATCATGGGAGCATAAGCGTGTGTGTATCCTGTATCAGCATCATACCCAGACCATAAGGTCATTTCTAGACAGGTTTTATCTGGACTAATTACACCGTAAATGGACTAATCTCAGCAAATACAGTATGTCATAAAAACAACCTCTTTTTGAAATTAATTGTATTTTGCTTTTCTTAGCTTTTTTGCATCGTCCAGGACATACCGAACTGTGTGGCAATGGTCCAGGGGCTGGACTGGGGAGGAGAAAGGAAAACACCAGCTTATTTCTCTGCCTCTTGCATCTACTGCTCATCGTGCTGAGATCCTGACGGCCGTGCTCCCTCAGCTCACATTTCCATTCCGTAATTTTCAATTCCACACACTGATGGCTCAGTGTGAGTTATCCCGGGAAAGGTAGGCGTTTGCAGTGTTATTTGGTGTCCACCCACTTCCCAGCCCGCTGGGACCTACATGTGGTTGTGGTTGTGAATATACATTGAGGCTGCAGTCCTCATAGATGGTCAGTGAGGTCACCAACAGTAAAATGGGGTCCACAGTAATTTTGAAGACTATTGAATTTTTTATAAAAGCCCAGCAGTCCTGGAGCCAGCTGACAACCAGGGACCAGGGTGCTCTGGTCTCTCCATGATGGACATGACATGAAACCCAAGACAATTAGACAGCGAGGGAGATACTGTTTCACTGCTTCTTTATGTCTTCATGAAGAAAAGCTGAAGGCAAAAAGCTTTGTTCTTCCTCCTTGAGTTTTTTCAGAGAGACTGGCAACACCAAAGTGCTTTTACAAGTGGAAGGAAATACCCTGTGGGTTTGGCGTGCGTGTATTCCGTTATTTATTTATTTAGCCTTCGTTCTGAGGAGTTCACTTTGCCGTACTTTAGGTAAACATCCAGTTAAAGCAGAGTTTTCTACAGTTGTGGCTTATCCTTGTGGCTTTCATTACCGTCCTGATTAGAGTCGCTGACGGGCCTGGTGGCAATTAGCGCTGGTCGCAAATTTATCTCTTCCTGTAACTTAGTAGCTAGATGGCACTGAAGGTATTTTGTGGCATCTGCTGTCTCAGGTACGGCAAAGAGATGACTAATTTGCCTGTGAGTGGTAAATAATTGCAGAAATTAGTATTATTCGGGTTTTTTTTTAATTGCTGTTGGACCAAATCCTGGCTGCTGCTTCGCTGTCTCACGTGGGTGTTGTGACTACGGTAACGTCTCAATGTGATAAGTGATTCAGACCCCTCGTTACCCAGCCTGTCACCTCCTGGCTCCGTAGGCACCCGGTGGGAGAACTGGTGCTAACACGCCTTAGTCACCTCTTGCAGATGGTCTGAAGACAGCCAGAGACTCCACGTAGGTAGGCGATGAGGCAAATGCAAAACGTGGAGCAATTTAAGAGAAGGGTAAGAGAAGATTGGAAAAGGCTGGGGGGAGAAGAAATCGCCGTTTCTGGGATTGTTTATAATTTGTGACTGCCTTGGCATGGGGCTTTCATTCCTCACCGTGGAAGGGAGTTGCCAAAATTGGGAGCAGCTCTGGATTTCAGCGTCTCATGATTTCATCTCCTCGGCTGCTGGTATGAGACCGTGGTGCTCCAGGACCCTTATTTATTTTATGATTCAGGCAGAAAGTTCTCAGTCAGAATCACGAAATCATTATAGCTCGAACAACATGTTCAGTGATTCAAGACCATTTCTCACCCACATTAGCGCTTCCCTTGCTGCTCCGACGACTCCACCACCGTTCTCCACAGAGTCTCTCCGGCTTCAGAATTACCTTTTGGCACCACTCCTGGTGAATGAAAATAGGAAGCTGGATTGCTTCACTAATAATCTTATTTCCAGTTTGTTTCAATTATGCTTCTTTTCCAGTGGGTGTTAAGCGGTTGGTTTTGTCTCACTGGTCCCAGGCGTGTAACATAAGTTTGTGGATAAGAGAGATAGAGGAGCCAGTGACCCACTTGCTATGGACTAGTTTATGCCAACAGGCCCTACACTGATTTGGGGAAGGAAAACCCACCCCAACACCAGCGGCGCTGGGATGCTGGGTGCACCTGGGGAGAAATAACCCCCTGCACCAGGACAGGTTGGGGGTGACCTGCTGGAGAGCAGCTCTGAGGAGAAAGACCTGGGAGTTCTTGTGGACAACAGGATGACCATGAGCCAGCAATGGGCCCTTGTGGCCAAGAAGGCCAATGGCATCCTGGGGGGCATCAAGAAGAGCAGGTGGAGGGAGGTCATCCTCCCCCTCTGCTCTGCGCTGGGGAGGTCCCACCTAGAGCACTGTTCTGGGCTCACCAGTTCAAGAAGGACAGGGAGCTGCTGGAAAGGGAACAGCAAAGGGCCACAAAGATGATTAAGGGCCTGGAGCATCTCTCCTATGAGGAAAGGCTGAGGGACTTGGGTCTTTTTAATCTTGAGAAGACAGGGGGGATCTAATTAATGCATACAAACACTTAAAGGGGGTGGGGGGCAGTCTTTTCGCAGTCGTGCCCAGGGACAGGACAAGAGGAAATAGGCACAAACTTGAGTATAAGAAGTTCCACTTAAATATGAGGAGGAACTTCTTTACTGTTATAGTGGTAGAGCACTGGAACAGGCTGCCCAGAGAGGTGGTGGAGTCTCCTTCTCTGGAGACATTCAAACCTCACCTGGACAAGTTCCTGTGCAACGTGCTTTAGGTAGACTTGCTCCAGCGGGGGTTTGGACTAGATGATCTCCAGAGGTCCCTTCCAACACCATATGAATCTATGCTGCAGATCTCATGCCGCTGGTCAGGGACTGGACACCATTGCAGGTCTCTGAGGGGTTACTGGAGGCCACTGGAGTGGCTTCTCACCATGTCTGTGATGTCCCTGCAAGCACAGCCCATGGCACAACCCTGCACAGAAGGCGAGTGAGATGGTGGGATATTTAGAAATAAGACTGAGCTTTACAAGAGGTGCTTTAGTCCCCCCCTTCATCTATCTGAGATCTATCTGAGATCTGACCGGTGCTCAGACAGGGGACCAGAGAGACAGCAATGTGAGGTGGGGACAGGGATACCTTTTCCTGATTTCCTGCTGTTTTGGAGAATATTTTGGAGCTACCTCAGTGGATCCAGCTGTCTGACAGGAGACACTTCTGACCTACTTGACTGTGCTGAGGAGCAGTAGGAAAGGAGAATGAGGGTTACATTGCTGCATAAAAGGAGCTCTGCATCTAATTGACCTAATTTTGGTCTTTCTTGCACTCTTTTAACTCCACTGGCTCCAGCAAAGGAGTGCTGATTTTACACCAGAAGAAGCTGACCCGGTTTCCGTGGCCTGCTTTTGCCCCACACTGGGGCTGAGGTGACATCACTGTCATTGGCTGCCCTGTTTTCCCTGGGTTCAGGGAGCCTGCAGGAGCCCAGGACCATGGCATCACACCGGTGACAACTGTAGATACAACCAAATCGGGGTGTGGGGCAAGAGGGAACAGGGAAGTCCCCTTGGCCAGACCTTTAGAGGATGGGTTGCTCTAACCTAAATTTGCCTTACAAGCTGAAGAGAGCCAAATCATGTCAAGAATCCCCACTCCGGGGTAACACAAGGGTGAGCTCAACTGATTGGGTGGGAGATGCCCAGGCCTGCAGCAGCTCCATCCCCTCCTGGCACCATCCTACCTGCTGGTCCTGCATCTGGATGCTGTATGTCCATCATGGTGAAGGACCTACATCAAACCTCCCCGTCGACAACGATCACCATCTCCTCCTGTCCTCCTGCACAGCAGATTGGAACCCCCCTTGAGAGCTGCATCAGAGGAGCTTTGGTGTTGAAGTTTGTTAATTAATGTGCTGCAGTTAACTGTGTCAAGAGCTTTCTTCAGATCAAGGGAGATGGCTCCTGGCGTTTCCCTTTGATCGGCGGCAGCGAGGGTATCGTCAGTAGGAAACGGCGACGGTGGCTGATTGTGGGCTGCCCCTTCTGTAATCAGCTATAAACCACAGGAGATGAACCAATACCACTCTGCTGTCACTAATATCATCAGGCATCCTCTGATAAACGAGGTCCAGCTGCTAATTCTTTAGGATCATTTCCTATTATTTTCAGGTCACGAGGTGGGCATCGGGGAGTGCAGCAAAATCAGGGATGTCTCCTTGCCTTTACTTTCATCTCAAAACTGCCCACTCAGGTCAGTCAATTCAGGTTGGGTTCCCTGGGTGGATTTGAGTGAAAACACCTGTGAAAAAAACACTGGAAAGAGATAAACATGATTTATTTTTGAACGCTAATAGTTTGAAACAATCAGAGGCAATCACAATGAAGAAGAAAGGAAAACAAAATCCTTAAGGGAAAGTGTTCCAAGTAACTGGAAAAAATAAATGAAAAACACTAGAAGCCATTAGATTTTCACTGCTCCATGGCAGCTCTGGCTCTCTCCCTTCCAACGTCCCCAGCCTTTCAGTCAGCTCAGCAAGCAGAAATTTTTCACCCCATCTCAGGGTTAAACTCCTCATGCCAGTGTGTCTGGGATGACGAAGAAAGGACCCGGGGTCTGGTGTTTCATGATTAAATGGAGGTTTAGCTGTCAGGGTCATCGAGGTTCTGACCAAGTCGGGCACTGGGGGATGAGGTTTCTGGCTTGGGCAGCCTCGTCTTACAGCTCCTCGTGTTGGTCTCAGTTGATGAACCCGGTGAGCTCCACTGTCTCCATTTTACATGAGCTCCAGCTGGAGATGTGACCACTCGCCAACCGAATCAGTGGAGAAACCGAGAGGAGAGTTTGATGCAGGTCCAACAGGCTCCTGTCTGGCTGTAAGAGGTTCTTCTATCCATCCTCTATGTCTCAGGTATCACCAGTGCCTAGGGGGGTCACACCATCCTTCTGTTTCCAGGACATACATGCCCAGGTTTAGAGGTTTGAGTGTGGGAGAAGAAATCTGCTCTCCCCCACCCCACCCCCAGATGTTTCAACCCCACACAAACCATCCCCATTTGCCGGTTGCAGAACACACAGCAAAATGCAAAAAATTCAGATAAAAGGTAAAATTCAGGCCAGGAATGAGAAAGGCCTCTGCTTTCTGAGCCCTGCACCTCGAGGAGGAGACCAAGCTGGCTCGCGAGGGGCAGAGGAATGGACACTGCTCCATCAGGCACCTCCATTACTTATTTCTGCTCTTTCTACCCAAAAATGTCTGACAAGTTCAGCTGCTGAAAGCAATCTGTAAAAACCAGGGCCCAGACTGTTGGATCGCCCAGGTGCTGCCTTGTCTCCTGCCTCATTGCTAATTAGAGATGGGGCTGTGCTGACAGACACCAACTGGCTGGGGAAGAGAGGGAAAAGAGAGCCAAAGTGATGACCTCCTCAATGTAAAGTGTCATTTTCTGTGTTGCCTGCTGCTCTGGCTCTGACAGCTTTTGCAGAGTTAAAAGAGACATTGAGGGGAAAAAAAAAATAAAAAATTCCTTCCCTCTGATTGATTTTCAGAAATCTGGTCTATACCATTTATTTTTACCCTAACATGACAAGGTTTAATGTTCTGTCGATGAAATTAAACTCCTGGGGTGATGTAGATGAAGCCTGAGGTGAGAAACGATGCTGCAGTGATGGCCATGGACCAGCTGGGTGCTGGGTTGGGAAGGACAGGAGAAGCTTGGGATACAGCCCTTCCCCATCCCAGCATTGCTAGTATTTACCTTCCCATCGCACAGGAAAGGTGCAAGAAGAGTGATCTGGGCGCTGTGACAACCTCCTCGTGTCATGACGAAGTGGGGATGAAAATTTAGCGTGTCACTGAGACAGTGTGTTTGAGTTGACCCCTCCTGTAATTTCTCAGGGAATCTTGCAGGAATTCCTCAGGAAATTAGGAAATGGAAAAACTTCTGTCGATAGCAGAAGAAAGAAAAAAGAAAAAGATTTGGTTCCTACACTGGCTGAATATTATCATGAACAAGAAGGGGCTGGATTCACACAGCCCAGATGACAGGGGTTTGGGAGGTCAGGCTCCACCCAGCTATGGTGGGTTTATCCCAAAGGACTCCCGTGGATGGGAGAGGTCAAAACCTGGTTCCCATGGGGCATCTTCCCCATCACCCCCATCCTTGGAGGTGTTCAAGGCCAGGCTGGACGGGGCTTTGAGCCTGCACCTGGTGGGAGGTGTCCAGGGCAGGGGGGGGTGGAACAAGGTGATCTTCCCTTCCAATCCAAACCATTCTATGGTTCCATGATCTCCAAACCTCTCAATGTCCCAGTTCCACAGCGGGGCTGGGGCTGCCCATGTCCTTGGGCGTGTGGACACATTGGGCACATCCAGTGAGGGCTGGATCTGCATTTCCACGGATTAAGAAAAAACTGGTCTCCAGGGAAGCCAAACAGGCCAATTTCACAAGTGCTAAATCAACAGACAGGGAGCTCCTGCAGGACTGACTCTATGGGAAAACATATAACCACTGCTCAAGTAATTTAACTAATAGAATTAAAAAACCAAACACTTTGCACACAAAAAATGACAAACGATCTACAAATAAATAACCTCTCAATGTAAACACACAGAGAAAAATTCATTAAGTGCCTTTTAAAAGCATCGAATTTGACTTAGCAGATCTTTTTCAGATATCGCTCTCAAGCAAACCTAAACATCAAATAATAATTGTATAAAGGCAAGTACTATAATAATAATAATAAGAA
The DNA here is from genome assembly GCA_004320125.1 of Scolopax mira. Lineage (NCBI taxonomy): Eukaryota > Metazoa > Chordata > Aves > Charadriiformes > Scolopacidae > Scolopax > Scolopax mira. The sequence goes on along the minus strand of BJBW01005204.1, from coordinate 780 downwards.
CAACAATGCTGAAAATGCATTATGTATCTTTTCCTTTGATAAAGGTCTCTGTGCTTTTATGAAATGTTCATTATCAGTACTTTCCCATTATATCTGAAGAAGAGAAACCAGCGCTTTGGAATCTGAACACTTTAAATGCGCGTGGCAGAGAACAGAGCTGAAGGGACATTATTTCTGAGAGAATGATGTTAAAAAACTATCCTTTGTGTTCCCACAAAAAAAATATTCTTGTTATTTATTTGAAATTAAGAGCAACTCAGAAAAAAAAAAATCCCTTTTTTATAACAGATTCAGCTAATGTTCTGTTTTCTTGTAATTTATATTAATAATGATTGCTCTAATATTTTAACGTATTTCAACAGTTTCAGCAGGTTTATGGGGTAAGATTGCTATTATTTACTTCAGTGACTGATTTTATGGAATAGCTGCAGCTTTCTGTGGAGGTAGATCAAATGCTGAAATGAAGGAAAATAAAATATAACGCTGGTTCTCACTGCTCATATAAGAAGCAAAAAACCAAAGAGGGCGAAAAGGACAGGATAGATATTTAGGACATTAATACTGCCAGTGACTGCATCTGGACTGACTGAGGTGGTGCTTTTTTGTGTTGAATGGAATGGAATTGTTTGGGTTGGCAGGGACTTCTAAAGATGATCCACTGCCACCCCCTGCCCTGGGCAGGGACACCTCCCACCAGACCAGGTTGCTCAAAGCCCCATCCAACCTGGCCTTGAACCCCTCCAGGGATGGGGCAGCCACAGCTTCTCTGGGCAACCTGGG
>BJBW01005200.1:13684-42983 GCA_004320125.1 Scolopax mira | reverse complement strand
GTTGCTCCAAGCCCCATCCAGCCTGGCCTTGAACCCCTCCAGGGATGGGGCAGCCACAGCTTCTCTGGGCAACCTCTTCCAGGGTCTCACCACCCTCACAGCAAAGAATTTCTTCCTAATATCTAATCTAAATCTCCCCTCTTCCAATTTAAAACCATTGCCCCTTGTCCTGTAGCTACACTTCCTTGAAAACAGTCCCTCCCCAGCTCTCCTGTAGCCCCTTCAGATATTGGGAGGCTGCTCTAAGGTCTCCCTGGAGCCTTCTCTTCTCCAGGCTGACCAACCCCAGCTCTCTCAGCCTGTCGATCTGCTTTTAACTCAGTGTGCCCACAAGTCAGAGCAGAAAGCTGCTCTGGGGAGGTCAGTTGTTCCCTGACCCGCTGCAGGCCTGGCTGTGCAAAGGGGGTTTGTTGTGATGGCTGTCAGTGAGTGCAAGCCCTGGCAGAGGAGGCATCATCCAGATGGGGATCTCAAAGGGACAGCCTGGGACCACTGTGGGAGGCAGCTGGACACCCCTCCCAGCCTTACTCAGGTGGACCAGCTCCTGCCCACAAGGTACCTGCCTTTCTCCCAACCCTCGGAGATACCTACTGCAGAAGCAGTGGCTCTTGGTCATGGGAAGACTTTCCATCTGGTGGGGAATTGTTAGATATTTCTCTTGAAAGCTTCTCTCTTGTCATCTTTAGGATTAATTTCTTTGATTGTATGACTTTGTGAAATAGTTTTATGATAAACAGGGTAAATATCCATGCTGTGGTGTAATGTTTTTTACTGTTCTGATATAAGAGGATGAGTATAGGACTTGGACATTGATTTTCCAGCACAACAAACATGTCGTTATAATCCTATACTCTCAATTATTTTGAGTGTGGTTAGTCCATGTGGGGAAGAGTGTGAAAACAGCTTTTGCAAGGTATCAACTTTGTTTTATCAAGGTCTGTGCTGGCAGTTTATACCTCATATTTTAATTGTTCACGGTAAGGAAACATCAGTGGATTCAATCTAATAATATTTTTCTACATGGTTTCTGCATCTGAAATGTTGCATGGAAATTATTCACAAATGTAGGTATTCATTGATAATAGTTTTTCTGGAGCTTTTCATGAGTTGATCTGCAAAGGAAATCAGTGTCTTTATTTTCCTGATATTGGTACAGATGCAAAGAGAGAAAAAAAGGACTCGATAAGGTTTATGCCTGCTAAAAACATAATGGTTTGCAGAGGTGTTAAAGACTTCTGGCTCCTCTTGACTTTATTTGGAGTTAAGAGAGCCCTGGAGACCCATTAGGCAACTATCAACCTTGACCTAAATAATTTCTTTACATTTCAATCTATTTACCGTCTTTACTTATTTCAACACTAAGAAAGGAAGTTGCATCATAATTCTGTTACCAACAGTCTCACAGGCTTCTCAAAACACATTTCAAACATTTTATGACCTTGCCAAGATTCAGAAATGTTCAACTTTTAGCATTGAGTGGAACCTCTGTGACTCCAAAGGGTTGTGTGAGCACAATGCATAAAGAGAAGTCCTTGCAGAATCACAGCACCGGGCAATATCTTCACTGGAAAGTAAACATTTTATGGTGAGGTATTACAAAGATGTATTTTTTTTTCTAATTATGCATTTGGGAGCATAGTGTGGCTGCTTTATTTCTGAGATCACTTCATACTGAAAACTTACACACACTGCCTTTTAAGAAATAACCCTTGAAGTAAAAAGTGACATTTTCTAAGGTTTTTTAAGTGTCACCCAGGTTCATGCCCAGAGGCTTCCTCCATTTCTGCATGAAGAGAGTACTTAGATTAGTAACTGCATGTGGCCAGAAAGTGGCTGAAACCAGAAAGCTATAAATAACTATTTATCCAAACTTTTTAAACTTCAGTTTTTAAACCGTATAAGCCAGAATATATAAACCAAGCCAGATCTGTTGAACACGTGGGTCAGGTTCAGTGATACAGATCATAAACTTAGCCAGACTTACACAGAATTTGATCCCAGTTTAGATCTCTGACTTTCACTGGTTTCAGGCTTTTCCTCAAGTTTTTTTTTGCATGCCCTAACAAATATGACCGCATTTTAGTTTTCAGTGTCAGGGTCCTTTGTGCACCAACACACTCTGCCTTCTCTTTCCCCTGCTCTGAGGGGTTTTGTGCCCATGTTCAGGACCAGCTCTGTAACCTGGGACAAGACTGCAGGGAAAAGAATTGGGAGAAGTCTCCTTCAGGCTGGGCTATATCCTGCCCTTGCCTCCTTGACTTGCTTTTTTGGCTTGAAGGTGGCCCCACCTCCTTGCTGTGACTTCACCCAGCAGTCGTTGGCTGCAGCTGATCCCGGTTCTTGTCACTGGGGCTGCTCTGCTTTTGGGGTGCTGAGAGACTGCACTCCACCCGGCGCTGAGCTCATATTAAGAGAGCCTGACACTTCTTTCAAAAAAAATCAAACCAGCTTGGTAAGTTACAGAAAAAACTACTGCATCTTCATTAGAAATCTTGCAGGCACTTCTCGTTTAGTTAAACAGGATCCGCCGCCTGGGTGTCTGTGATATGATTAGCAGCATGATGAACATCTTGCACCATCTAGATGCCATTGATTTCTGGGTACAGAAGTCCTGGTTCCATTTTGGTGAGGGTTTTGTTGGAGGGCAATGATTTTGTTGAGCCAAGAAAGTGCTCTTATTAAACCTGCACCTGAAATAGTGCTGTTAGTCATTGCTATACCATATTTATCTCATTCTCTCCATTATTCCTTGGACAGAACACAGAGCAAGCTGCTACTAGCATAAATGTCTAATCTTGTGGAGTCAGAGGCTGGAAATTTCTCTGGGACAGAAGAATAAGTTATATTTATGTACTGGATAATAGGCAGAAACCTGCAATTCTATCTATGCAGCTTTAGCATCTTAGATAGGCTTTGTGTAAATGATTTGTGTAAATGACACTGGATAGTCAGCAATGTTGGGTTCTTGGCCAACTTCTCCAAATCTACAGCTGTTTAATTTTTTTTGCATTGACTAATCTCACTGAAATCCAAGGGCAGGATTTAGGGGGCCTCCAATACAAGTATTGCAACTCTCATTAATTAGATCGTTAATTCAGATCACCTAAGCAAGTGCCTCTGCTCCCTTTTCAGTCAAACCACTTAAGCTCCATCGAATATGGATCTCCTACATCCCAAGTCAAGCCCTGTCTTGCTAGAACTCTTTCTAGTCCTCTGTGTTTTACAGCCAAATCTAAACACAGGAGGAGGAATGGAAGATGCAATGCCTTGGATTCTGCTGTAACCTAGTACCTACAGCAGTCCTCCAGGTCATGAGTGGGTTGCACCCCCTCAGACCAAGGTAAAACTGAATTTAGATTTCCCACTCCCTAATTGATGACGTTTATTAAGCTATTATGGGAAGGATAAACTCTGGTGCTTCCCTTCCCTCATCCTTTTCACAGAAACCTGTGGTTTCTCTGTGAACAGTGCCCAACTTGTTGCTACAAAGGTCCCAGTGTGCACAGCAGAGTGTGCTTCTCTAGGGATTCTGGTGGAATATAGACATGTGTTTGCTGTGCTCCTGACCCATGGCAAGATTCAGCCGAGAGCCTAGCCCTTCCTGCACACTTGTGCAGTCACGGGCACCCCAGTGACCTGGGGAACTGCCAGGACCAATGAGTAGGCAGTAGGAATTTTTACATACCTCTAGGGTCAGACAGCTGCCACGGCAGGAGATTTATAGGTAGTTTTCTTGAGCTTGGCCAAATGAATCCACCTGAGTCCCGTTTCTGGTGCTCAAAGTAAATATTGTAGAATCTATCCATTGTGACAATATTTAAGGACTCGGATGTCTGAGGGAAAGCCACATAACCCTATGTATTTTAACTCACCCACCCCCAACATTTTAATTGCTTATCTCATTATGATATTTTAAGAGTTAATTTACATTTGAGGAAACATCACAAACACCCACAGAATTCTGAGCCCTCTGTGTAATTAAGAAAAGCAGCAATGTTCACGCTACCCTGAGAGCAAAAGCCTGCAGAACTACTGGTTACATTCAGAATACTTGTCATACAGGTTCTGAATTGCCCTGGGACGCATGGGTTGCATTACCTGGAAAAGGGTGCAGCAGCAAGTTGTTCCCAGTATCATCATGAACACCTGGTCTTTCCTTGAGACCCTCCCCAGGACTGGGAGCATGCAACATGCCGAAGATGGAAGACTGAGGGAGGTGCCTTGCTGGCATTCTCAGCAGATTGAAATTCACTCAGCTCTTGGTGATGTTGTGGATATTCTCAATTCACCTGCAACAAACAGGACACCAGTGAGAGTGAATGAATATTGATTATCACATTTTTGAAAGGTCCTTCCCAGGCAAGAGCTCTGAGCACTAGGCACTTACATCAAAAGCGATCATCCTATCCTGTAAAAATGTGAGATCTACCCTATTATTTATAAAAATACTCATAATTTACTGCCATCAGTAGATCCTGTATGGCACGTAGTTCAAGATATCTCACTTTTAGTCCTGCCTGAGGTGTGGGATGGAGGTTCAGAGCCATCCTCACATTTGGTTTGTATCAGCTAACTCCTGTAGCCTCCCTGGTCTGTCTGTCAAAGTATCTGACTTTTCCATTGAAATGCAGAGGGACAATAAAGGCCTAATTTTGGCCTCTAGATGGTTGTCTGAAGGTTAGAAGTTAAAATGTAAATAGTACAGTGCTTAACATATTCACACACATATTTTTTATTGGCTGCTGATTAGATCTTTGTTCTAATACTGATGACCTCATTTGTAATAACAGCTACGGTTACAAATAGTGCTCCTGAAACCCAGGAGAATTCATTATTAGTATAAATTATGAACATATTCCCCCAAATTGTGGTTTCTTTTCCACCTCTGAATGGAAAATGAACAAATGTTGCCAGAAAGAACCCTAGGGAAGCTTTCTCCTCCTACTCTAATGGTGAATAACTTGACACACCCTTGAATATGAATCGGCTCCATTTCATAATCTTGGCAATTTGGGATTTTCCAAGAAAGAAATCCAGAACTGATTAAAACATGCATCTGTGTGTGCTAAGGCAAATTCCCATCAGTTGTGTATCTTATACTTCACATTGCACCCCGATTCTCTTGTCACATCAAATCTCTCTTCTCTTGTCACATCAAATCTCTCTTCTCTAGTGATTTATTTGGTGTGTTCATGCCTTGCCTAGTTTCCTGCACGTGAACTTTTGAGACTGATGCTACTTTTCTCCTCCCTTTCAAGTCCTTGGATGTCACATGGCAAACCCTCAGGTTGATTCCCAGGAGTTCCCTCCCATTGGTGCAGTGTGAGGTGCATTCCTTTAATGAGGTTGAGTAATCAGAATGGCTCTAGCTTCTTGAAAAGGCGCTTCTTTCTTTTTTTTTTTTTTGTTTTTTCCTTGTGAAGCTGTAACTCCTAGGATGTCATCACCTTGTCTCTGAGAGGAGTCCCAAGAGCCCCCCAAGTCTACAGCGCCCTATGGAGAGGCTTCTTTTCATCCTTGGACTGAGGATGTGATATGTTCTTTGAACTGGCCCATCAGTGAACGGGTTCTGCTGCTGGGGAACCAGGAGCTGGGATCCCTGCTGCCCTTGGCGTGCTCCAACAAGAAGCTTCCTGCTGCCAAGAGTTCTCAGCAGTTGTTTAGCCCTGCGGCACAGTTGGCTTGCAGACACCCATGTAACTCCCACTCTTGCACACCAAATTCCATCCAATAGGCAATAATTGCAGTTGACGCAAGTCAGCGCAAAAAAGAACTCGTTCCTTTCTCAAAGTACACGTATCTTTGAGGGATCTGCAGAAATTACAGTGATAAAAAAGGCTGCAAGAATTGTATAACCACAAAAGTTCAGATAATGCGTGGAAGAAGAAACCCCGCTTCTTCTCAGGGAAGAAGAAAACCTGTTTCAACCTCACACAATTCTGTGCTTGAGCTTGATGAATTGATGCACAAGGGTTTTTTTATTCTATCCCTCTTCTGCTGTCTTGTTTGTAATAAAACACAGCTATAAAATAACACTGCAATGGTCCCCAACCAGGGGCATGCACTGGGTTAGTAAAGTCTCTTCCAGAGAGAAACAGTAGACACAATAAAGCAGAGCATGGGAATGAAGGGCACACTCAGCTATTCTGAGTGAAACCAGGCAAATTCTACCCACCTACCCACAAAACACCCAACCTCTCCCCCACCTCCCCAGATGGAATTGTTTTCAATCCTAAATCCTGGGATGAAGAGGCAAAAAGACTAAGGGCTTGTTGTTGCTTAAGGATTTGTTAAGTCTTTTGGGGACATCACAGGGTGGAAAAAATTCTCCATTTTCTCACAATATAGATAGGAGATTACAAAATTGAAAAATGAAAATTACAGGAATCTGGGAAAATGGAAGAAACTGAGGTATAATGAAAGTGTAACCAAATCGTATCACTTTCCCAGCTGAAAAATGAAGGGGGTGGTAATTACACATTCCACTCTGTCATAGAGGTGTTCTGAGGAGTTGCCAATTAATGAATGTAACACACTCTCATGCTGTAATTGAGGACATATAATAATTTAAGCTAATGTCAAAAATGGAAAAATCTCATCTTTAACATAATAGAAACACTCCTTAAATAATGTCCCCTTATCTGACTTCTGTTTGAAATGGCACGTGACACGATGAAACACATAGATTTAAGTTTGTGGAAAAATGACAAGACTGTAACACCTGCATTCCTAAAACGACTTTACAGAGGAGACCCTAACACTGCAGTCTCTTTTATTACTTATTTGGAACTTTTTTTTTTTTTTCTTGTTTCTTATAACAAATCACAACATTGTACACCTTGCATCTGCATCCCAGTCCCTAGTCACTAAAATTCTGTGCCTTTCCAAGATCATGGGCCAATATGGTCACGTGGAGGAAAAAAAAAATAATAAAAGAAAACCCAACCCAAGCAGCAGGACAAATTTGGTACCGGTGGGCACACTGGGCCCTCATCTAAATGAGGCAGCAGTATAATAAGAAGTCTGTCTTGTGACATGAGAACATGTGCTGCCGTGTCACCTATAGAATTTAACAGATTTCCAAAAGCAAATAATACAGGGAGAATGCTATAAAACCACATGTAGAATAAAAAGGCTTTCTTACATATGGAACTTTGAACATTATCCTGAAGAAATAAATACATAACTAGGCTAAATTGAATTAAGGGGACTGGAGCAAGTCATTGAACTCATTTTTATTGCAGTTGGTAATAGTAATTTATTGCAGTTTAGCACAGTAATCAGAATCCCAACAAGAAAAAGACAAGAATCAAGCCTTATTCTTTCCAAACTATTTATTTTTACCCATGGAGAACAGCATAGTTGATAGACCTTATCTAAGAGAAGTGCTTCACTAGTTCATCAAATAGATTTTTATGAAAGATAACTGAGTTCTTTTAAGTTCTATTGAAAAAGCTATCACTAGAATTCAAGAATAGTAACTTGTACAGAGACAAGCTATATTTTAATACCTCAAATTGCTTACTAAGAAAGTACTGTGCAGAACTCATCAATGACCAAGCACAGCATAAGCTCCAAACCCTTCTGTATGTTCTTTCTCCCACTGCTGTAATGGAACATTAGCCCTTCCCCAGGGGCTATTATGAATTATTGCAATAGCTCATAATCAAGAATAAATTAAAGCATTCTCTGGGGTTTTCTGGTTACAGCAATATGTAACATACATTTCCTTCTTTTCCTATGTATTTTTCAAGACTAAATCTTATGATAAATATACTCTAGCCTTTTTAAATCTGGGTACTCAACTCAGCAATTTCTTTAAAAAATTATAATAAACCTGGTACGATTAGCACATTTTATTCATTTACATTCAAAATTATCTAAAATGAAGCCTTCCTCTGAATCTAGGCACTCTAACATCATTAATAATATAACAAAAGCCTAGGAGCATTAGAATAATTATTTCAACAGGAAACCAGCCCTTTAGACCTCTACAGATACTCTTTTCCATCCTTCATCCTGCTGGGAAATAATTTTAATTCTTTTCACAAAACGCTATCAAACAGATGTCTTTTGCACAAAAAGATGACCAGATTCAAGCTATTTCAGGTGATGACAGAAAACCAGTCCCCCAGTCTTGGAGAATGCCCATGCATGCCTTATGGCTGTCGTGCTCAGCCAGCACTTGTGTGCTAAACTGAAACGTATTCAGAGCAGCTCTGGGGCCATCTCTTGCAGATAGTACAAAGAAACAGGTTTTCTGGAGAAAGTTCCATTTTTGGGTGCACTCCAGGCTCCCCTTGGAGTGCCAGGGTTATTTACTTTAAATGCACAAAGATAATTTAAAAGCTGCTTCAGCATTAATGTCATGTAATTTTCACACTAATAGTTCAAAGTCAAAGCAAACAAGTTTCAACCACACACACAAACACTTTCTGCTTTTTTATGTTACCAAATGCATCCCATAAAGACAAGTCTCACTTTATCCTTTGTAATCCCTGTGGGTTTGGTTTTATTTTTTTCCCCTGTACAGTTATTCAGATCTCATTCCAGAATTCATCATCAAGTTAATTAACAGATTTCAGTTTGTTTTGTGTTTAAGGGGAGATGATTGTTTGTGGCTTGACTCTGGGAAAATGCACAAAAGGCGGCGGCAGCTTGTTTTTCAGCTCCTGTCTTTGCATTTTCTGTTCAAGTATCAGGAAAAAGGGAAGAATGCAAATTAGGAAGCACATGTATCTTGCAGGATTAGCATCACACATTTCTCAGAAGGCAGAGAAATGACAGCACACCTTCCATTCTCAAGACAGAAAAATTCATCATGTACCATTTCAGGGGGAGGTTTTCTTCATGTTTCTCTGACAAACTGCTGATCTGAAACTTTATTCGTATTTCATTCATCCCTCTATCAGTAATAGCAGCTCCTCCACTGGTAATATAGTTGTTTATATTATGATAATGCCCCAAGTGAAGTATGGGTATATGCAAATATATGCAACATACAAATATATGATGTACAATATAGGAAACCTATGGGGATTCATTTGGTGCATTCTGATTCTCTTGGCCTTAAGGCAATTTTACATAACTGATGTTCATGTTGTGAATTATTTCTTGGAGGAATTTGTAAGAAATTTTCTTCAGAAAATTCCTTCAGAAATTTAAATAGAAATGCAGAGAAATTTTTCCGCATAATCCCAAGTGGGATTTAGGAAGCTAAAGGCCAAGACCTTTAGATATTGTCTTAGTAAGTATATTCTGCAGCCAAGAGCTTAATTCAGATCTGCTTTTTTGTGGAGCATAAGTATTTCAAGGCCAAAAAAAAATTGATTCTAATGCTCATGGTTATTAATGAAATGTCTGCTTCTGGCATTTCAAATTGAAACCATGATGGTCCCACTAGATTAACCTGACACTGTGCATACCACGGACCATCAGATTTTAACCTGTAATTATCCAATAAAATAAAGCCCATCTTCTGCTTGGCTGAAAAAATAATTTTCAGAAACACATCCAATCTTCAACAGAAGATAGAAAACAATGGAAAATTCTCAGCTTCTCCTGGGAATGTGTTCTGGTGGTTAACCATATCAAAATGTGTGACTTATTTCCTATTTGAATTTGTCTGGCTTTTGCTTCTGGCCATTACTTCTTATTATGCCTTTCTTCAGCAGATTAAAGAGCCCTTTAATATCCTGCATTTCTCCCCAGGAATTTTCTTATATGCTACAATGAGGTCACCTCCCAATCCTCTTTTAGATAACTTTTACCAGCCTGAGCTCATAAAACCGCCCAGTGTAATGCCTTTTCTGCAACCATCAGAACATTGTCCTTCAGTTTTGCTCTCTCTTATTCTTCAATATGCTGCTTAAAAATTCTGAAAACCAGAACTGTTTGCACTATGCTGTGGATGGCATTGTTGAGGCCAAACGTGAGAGGTAAACTAAACATTTTTTTATTATTTTGTTTATACACTGATTAGCCCTTTTATGCTATAGCAGCATATAGGAGAGTCCTTATCTGATTGCTTACTATTTGGACCCTTAAATCTGTTTCAAAATCATTATTTTCCCAGGCTATAGTTTTCTATTCTCCAGTTACAGCCTCTGCACTTGGTTCTTAAGATAGACAACTTTATAGCTGGCTGGATCAAAATTCACTAAGTTCGAATGTGCTGCTTATACCAACTGCTCTGATCAGTGCCCTGTCCTCATTGTTATTGATGACTCCATAAATCCTGGGGCTGAATTTTTGCAGCAGCAGGTTTAGATTTGCTTCTAGAACCTATTACTTGAACCTCTTTAGACACCATCTCTCTCAACTAAGTTCTCCTCTTCTTCAGCTTTGCCAGCAAATTCTATTTGCATAGGTTATTAGCACTGCATGCACCTGATGTTAATGAGAACATCACGCAGCACTGAGTCAAATACCTCCTCAAAAGAGTAATAACAGCTCTTTGTACTAAAACATTATGGAGACTTGTATTACATTCCTTCACTTCAACTTTTTGCTATTTGAAGTCCACATCAGATTTTCTACTTTGGTTAGGATAGCTACTAAGCTAACTAGTCATTCCGGTCATATTGCTCACCCTTTCCAAAAAATGGCACAAAGCAGCCCGTTTATCACTTGCTAAACCTCCTAATTTTAAGGCAAGATACAAATACACTGGAACATTAAGGAGCCATAGACCACTCTCAGTTGGATCAACAGAAGCATCGAACTGCACTGGTGACCAAAGCTTGCATTTCTAATGGCATTTCCAAGATGGAAACCCCAGAAACTGTGAATTTTCTAAGTACCCGGTTGCAGATTTTCTGGCCCTGCTGAACTTTAAAGTCTTGCACACCCACCAAGAGGGAGGCATGGAACCTTCCCCTGACTCTGGAGAGATGGGGCCCTCTCACCACCAGAAACCTCCCCAGGAGTCTGTCTGCTCCACATCCCTGTGGGTAACCCACCCCTTCCATCGCCTGGCTATGGGGCTAAGACCACTCACAGTCTCTGCTTGAAATCAGCTTTCCCTTTCATGTTTACACCACCACATTTGGGCTGCGGGGCTCCATCCGGGCAGAGGAAGGCGGGAGCCACCAGGCGTAGGCCTCAGAGGTGCCGATGCCAGACATGGCAGCCGAGGTGCGGGCGGCAGCACCCACCCTAAGTTAAAAGGACACCGCCAGAGACTGGTCGTGCCGGTGACCGGGCAGCAGCTGGTGAGACAGAGGAGCCGCCGCCGCTCTCGGCCACCATCCTCTCAGCCGCCTCCCACCTCCGCACCTCAGGCTCGAGGCCGAGGCACGCCGCCTCGCGCGGGCACGGCCGAGCTCTGATTGGCTCCCCTGGCCAGTGGGGGCGGGATCAGCAGAGGACCGCCGGCCAATCCGCGCCGCCGTGAGGTTTTCCCGGGGCTTCCCCGCCCGTGTGGGGAGTAGGGGGGCTGTGCGCAGGCGCGGGGGGGGTGGCGACGGCGGCGCTCGCGCGTGAGGGGGAGAGGGAGCGGGCGCCGGACACGGACCGGCGGGGGGAGCCGAGCTGAGGGCGGCAGCGGCCGGAGCCCGGAGGTGTCCGTCCCGCCGCGACGCCTGGCCCTTCAGCACGTTTCTCCTCAGGGAACGATTTACCCTCCCCGCGGCATCCACGGGAGAGTCCCCGTCCTTCCCGGCGCCCCTCAGGCGAAGCCCCCCCCCTTCCTCAGCTCCCCCGCCGGCCGCCCCGGGCAGTGCTTCGCCGCCCTCGGCTCCCCTTTTAACGGGCGGGCGGCCTCGTCCTCCCGCCATGGCTGGCTGGCGGCGCCTGGCTCGGCTGGCCGCCCACCTGCGGGACCCGCGGAAAGTGGCCGCTTTCCAGCGGCTCTGCGGGGTGGAGGGGCCTTCGGGCTGGGTCGACGCCGAGCAGCGGGCCGGGGGCCGGGTGATTAACGGCGGGCCCTCAGCCGGGGAGCGGGCGGGAGGACAGGGGCATCCCGCCGGGAACGGGAGCGTGGCCGGCGGGGCGGGCCCCCCGCAACGGTGGAGGAGGAGGCCGCGCCGCAACTCCCTGACGGAGGAGGACGGCAGCCAGGAGTTCTCCACCCGCAGCCGCTTCCTCTACTATCTCTTCAGCCTGGGCACCGAGCTGGGCAACGAGCTCTTCTACATCCTCTTCTTCCCTTTCTGCATCTGGAACTTGGACGCCTGGCTGGGCCGGAGGCTTATCATCATCTGGGTGGGGGTGATGTACCTGGGGCAGTGCACCAAGGATGTCATCCGCTGGCCGCGGCCTGCCTCCCCCCCCGTGGTGAAGCTGGAAGTCTTCTACAACTCCGAGTACAGCATGCCCTCCACCCATGCCATGTCGGGCACCGCCATCCCCCTGGCGCTCCTGCTGCTCAGCTACGGCCGCTGGCAGGTAATGCTCACCTCCTTCTCCTTCCCCCTTCCCTTTCCAGCCCACATTTGATTGCTTTTGCGGGGAGAGAAGGCCACAGTTTGGGTAAAATGAGACAATTTTGGCCTTTTTTCCTTGCCCTCCATTTTTTTTTTTTTTTTAATTTTCCTATGATCTAAGCAAGCACTTAGAAAAGCCCTTGTTTCCTAATAATTCTGTCTTCTGAACTGAAGTTTTGCTGACTTAATGACCTAATTAACTCAGCGTGCCTTAAAAGTCTGCTTTAACAATCTGTATTTTGGTCTTGTGAGGTTTTTGGTTTTTCAACTCGCTTCTTGTAGGGTAAGTGCTTTGCACAAAGTTTGGGTAGGCATCTGATATTTTTACAGGTGTCTGGTTTTACTGACTGAGACTTTGGTAGAGAGCCAGGAGCTAAAAGGCATTTTGTTCATCTTTCTTTGCTTTACGTCACTTTCTAGCTTGAATCAAATTTTAGCTTTAGCCTTTTCTTTAATGGTGTCTTTCAGTTTCATTGCCCGTAAACTGGAAATTATTATTTCTGTTTTGAAGAGTTCACGTATTTTCAGATAGTTTTACAACTACTAATGTGTTAATAACGATCAGGCACCGATCATCTCTGGTCTTTTTAAGATCTTCATTCAGCAAAAATCTGAAGATCTGCCTGTTGCGTTTTGGGCCAATAGCTCAAGTTAAAATAACGCTGTTGAGCATCTGCTTTACACAAGCTGTGGCATGTGTTTTAGCACTTACTAACAAGTGGCAGGGGTGACAGTAAGAACTCCAAAGAAAGCACGACACACATTCAGTGCTCTAGATCACTGCACCAAATCATTTCAGTGGTAAATGAGGGAGAAGGCTTTCCCAGGCAACCAATGTTCAGTGCAGGGCTTTGAGAGCTGGTGTGTAATGTTTAAGAAGTTACACAGTAAGTCTTAAGTTGTTAATGTTTACAGATTCTTATTGTAATACTTGCTTATTTTATGTCAGCACAGGCTGAACTCTGATTTTCTCAGGTACTGTTAACAATCTCTGCTTGTCTGTTGCCACTGAGTGACACTTTGTGATTCTATTTGAGCTTATAGAACGAGTGCCTGAAAGGAAAGAGGTAGTTGAAAGTCATAGGTTGTATTTGGCCTCTCTTTAACTAAAGTTTATGTATCTATTTCTGCAAGGTGATGAATCGTGCCCAAAAGAAAGCTATTAGGGGTTCATGCTTGCTGGGAAAATGCTAGAGATGTGCAGGCATCAGATAATGCCATGGATTTGGGTGTTTGAAATAAATATTTGGAGTTCTGTCACTGAGGTGCTTAATCTCAGTGGTTAGAGTTTTTTACATGATTGACTGCAGTCTGACTATTTGACTATTACTTGTTAGATGTGTAGGGCTGGTGTTAGTTGCAAGAATTTACTGCATTTCTACTAATTTGCATGTGAGAAACATTTGCTTTGTGCTTTGTGTTCTCTTTTGCTTCTCAAAAGAGAACCCGACTTGATGGCTTTTATAGAACCAACAAACTGATAATGTATGAGCTGATATTTTTGCCAGTGAATGGTGTTTGATCTACAGTTTGCCATCCCTGCAACTGCAGTCTGTGAAATACTGTGCTAATTGACTAATATTTATAATGAATGCACAGTAAGAAATCACAAACATCCAGCCTTCTTGTTAGTAATTTAGAACCACGCTTAAGAAATGAGGAAGTCTTTGTTTTAATTCCTTTTTCCTATGAAATGTGTATAATAACAGACCCCTCTGAACAAAATACCCCTTCAGATTTTTAAATTATTTAATGTTGAATATCTTTTGATTCCCCTGTAAGGAGAGTTAAGTTTTCCTCTAGTGCTGCTGCTGTTCCCCATATTTTACTTGCGTTGAGAGAGAGCGGAATCCATAGGACAACTTCTTGACTATTTGGAAATAGATGGGGTTAAACAAGATTAACCTCAGAACTTCTCAGAAAGCTTATTAATGATAAAGGAGCTTGTAATAACTCTGATTTATTAAATTATACGCGTTTATCAGTAGATAGAGATGGTTAGACTTAAACTTGTTGGCAAATCTTGGGGTACAGTCCTTCTATATGTACAGCATAAGCAAGTATGACACAGACCCTGGTCACCGTGGGTCCACATCTTAGGACTATTCATTCAGAAAAATCATGGTGGAGCAAGACTGAATTTAAACAGATGCAGCTGTAGCTCTCTGTAGGGACTTTTATTCTGGAATACAGGTAACTTGAATTGAATGTGGTCCTTTGAAGTTTACACTAAACCAAAGAAAGCTGGTTTTGCCCTAAAAGAGGTTACTCCAGTGAGAAGAGAATTACTTTTCCATATAGCTTTTGACTTTGAGTCTTTCCCCTCAACAATGTAGAGAGCAGCAAATATCCTCTTGCTTTTTTAGGTGTGGCCAAAATTGTCTTTTTAAAACCATTTTTTAAATCCCAGTAGCTTTTCTTTTAACCTTGTTGAATTAAGATTGTGCTTTCCTAGTTTTCAGTGCCTATCAGTAATCCTAGTACAGTTATTTTTCAAGATGGCCTAAAGCCCCTTTGAATACTACTATATACAGTAAATAAAAAATACTTGCTTATAAATGCAATTGAGTAAAATATTTTCATATATTCAGTACAACCAAGTTTCAGAGGGCAACAAATTAGATGTTAAGGTAATTGACATAAAAGCTAATTGTTCTGTCCATTCTGGAATATGATTTTTCAGTTTCTCCTTGTATTATGAGAGCTTGCCTGAAACTTTTTATTCCACTTGCATAATCTCTCTCTATTTTTTTTTTTAATATTGTTAAATCTCAGCAGGGAAAACCACTTGTTTGAAAGACACTTCAGTAACCTTGCAATAAAAAGCTTGTACTAAAGACTCATGAGAATTTAGCAGTGGTAATAGATGTTGATATTTTTCTTCCCATCTTTGTCTTCCTTTTTCAGGTTATCAGAGCTTCAAACACCTAAAAAACATTATAAGTCTTGATATGATATAAGTGAAAAGTATACCTTTATCATGTTGGGGGGGGGGGGGGAAACTGCTTGCTTTGAAATATTGACAATTTGAGCCAGGCTGCCTTATATCATTTCCTGAATGGGGAGGAAAAGATAATGTGAGTTGCTAATTATCTGAAAAATTGCCAAAAGCCTAGTGGTTTGGTTTTGGGTTGGTTTTTTTTTTTTTTTTGGGGGGGGGAGGCAATTGGGGAGACAGAACATAGGCTTTTTCCCCCCGAGTTCCTTCAGGATGCAGCCTGGTTGGAGCTGTAGTTGTCTGGATTAGGAAGTGATGGGTTCACACTCCTTCCTAAACTCTGCATTAACGAGCTGAGTCAGGAGCTGCTGACTCTCACTGCAGGCCATTGAATGAACTTCATTAAGTTGAAGTTCAGCAGGAGCCGAGAGCCTTGATTCATGAGTAGCTGGCCTCTGTAACTACACTGACCAATGTTGTTTGAATGGGTTTATCTTCTGAAGCAGTTCAGATCACTGACAGCATTGGCCTCCCTGTGTCTGCCAGTGTTACCATCAGTGACTGGCTTTCCACCCCACTGATGGTAATGGCAACCTCAATAAGCAATACTGCTGAACTCCCAGTAGAATGCATCTGTTCTCCAACGGTTCCTTTGACTGACAGACCTTTTCATGTACTCGGTGCTCTCCTGACTCTATTATACTGGTTGTGTAAGAATGGTATGCGATACCAGGTCAAACACCCTTCCAGGAATCTTCCATCTTCCACTATTTGAGGCCACAGTTGAGTATTGCGGTCCAGTTTTGGGCACCTCAATACAAGAGAGAGATGGAGGTGCTGGAGTGGGTGCAGAGGAGGCAACGAAGCTGGTGAAGGACCTGGAGAATACATCTTATGAAGAGTGATGGAAGGAGCTGAGACTGTTTAGTTTGAGGAAGAGGAGGCTGAGTGAGGGGAGGCCTCATCACTCTCTACAACATTAGACATTGTAGAGAGGTTGCTGCTGGTCTCTTTTCAGAGGTGGTAGAACAAGAGGGCATGGCTTCAAGCTGCAACAGAGTAGGTTTAGAGTGGCCATTAGGAAACAGTTCTTCACAGCAAGAGGGGGTCAGACCCTGGAAGAGGCTGCCCAGGGAGGGGGTTGAGTCCCCATCCCTGAATGTGTTGAAGAGTTGTTTAGAGGTGGGTTTGGGGGACATGGTGCAGGGGAGAACTTTGCAGCGTGGGGTTGATGGTTGGACTCGATGATCCCAAGGGTCTTTTCCAACCTGAATGACTCTATGATGCTATTACTTTTATTGACTAAAGCTGATGAATCTAATAAAATGAGATGGGTTTGACAGGATCTGTATTGGGATTTCGGAGACCTATGTTGTTCTGACATTCGGTTGACCACTAAGAAATATTAGGAAAAATCTAGAATTGTCTTCCTGCTCTTTCATTTTATAAAGGTTAACTTCTCTCAGATCCCCCTGGGAATGGGGAATAATTGGTTCTTGGGATTGGATGAATAGTGTAATCACAACACTGGTGTAGTAAGACTTTTACAGATAGTAGGCAAATCCTAGTTTTCAGTGTCTGTCCTTGGGATTAAAGGGATTAAATAGGGATTAAATCTGAAGAAACTCCATCTTGCAGAAAACCTAATTTTTTTAGGTGTTGGGGGCGTCAGCAGAGTGAGCTGTAGGAGATTCTTGCTGGTTGTGTCTGGGGAGGGATTTTTTTTTTTTATATATATTTTATTTAAGGACTGCAACAAAAGAGCTAACAGGCTCTGATTGCCCTTGTAATATTGTAACTCTGCAGTTTCTTTCCAGATACTGTGTAGCAGAAAGTGAAACCTTTTAACTCCCTCCAGGGCTGGCATGGAAATCTTTACCTTTGAAATAAAAGTTGTTCTTGTAATGTAGCACATGTAAATTTTTATGCTCTTTGATGTTAAAAATGGAAGAAAGAAGGAAAGAATTGATAAATGTAGTTTAACCAGTGTTATTTACTACTTGGCTTCTTTTGAAAAGCCAGTTTTCTCTGTTTATTTTTAACTAAATTGATTCACAAGCGGTCTTTTGCTTTTTAACCATTTTCTTCTCTCTTTTCTTCTCCTCTCCCCACAAAATCATGTATATACTGTGCTTCTTGTACTCACCTGGCCAACCAGTGTCTCTGTCATTCCTGTGAACATTGGTTATAGATTTTTTATATGCCTATTGCCACTACATAGCCCAAACACCTTATTAAAAGCATGATCCTGCAAGTGCTGCTTGGATTCTTTCAGTGAACTCTGGCCCAAAATAATTGTCTCGAACCCAAGCTGAACTTCTGAGTTATCATATGATGATTTTTTAAAAAAAAAAACATTGAGTAATATCGTAGAAAATTAGTTTGAAACCATTTGTGAATTAAAACACATTTGGCTGGAAACTTCTCCAGTGTAGAATGTGCTTTTAAAAAGTAAAAAAAATGAGCATCTAGAGTGTGTTTTAAGAATGCCCCGTTATGAAAGAAGGAATTTTCTGACCTAGGTCAAAGCTTTTAGGACAGATTGTTTCCTTATGAGCATTTTTAAACAATGGTTACGTTATTAAGACTCTTGGCAAAAAGTCAGATTAAGGGGAGGGAATAGGATAGGCACGAGGGAAACGTCTTCGATGTGATCCAGTCAGAAGCTTACAAGCCCTTTTCAGAGGATGTAATGGGATTTTTCCCATTAAACACATAGTGAATAAAAGTCTTAAAGACTTACTGGGAGTAGTTTCACTGCTGTTTTCCACATATGACCATTTTAATTCGGTTTAATTGATTAAAACAAGATTTTGGATATGGGAACAAATTTGAGGCCTGAGAGAAGATGAGTAGTCAACTCAATCTGCTTTATTCCTAGCTTTTTCTTTAATATGTGACAGGACTGTCATTTATAGTTAGATTGGGGCACTTTTCTTAATGGTATGATGCCTTCAAAGGAACATACACATTCAAACTTTTAAAAGTCAAAATGTCCACAAAGGTGGACATTTTAATCTATATGTTGCGTTTGTCTCTCTCTAACCTCTGCCTTCTTGTTGTTTTCATCTGCCTTCACTTCTTCTAATGCTGTATTTGTTTTACGTGCTTATGTAAAGTTTATGTAAAACTTATCAAAGTTCTATTCTGGCTTTTGGAAAAAATATTTGTGGGAGCTGAATATCAGTGATTTGATCTAATATGGAATGGGGGGTACTTTTCTCAAGGAGAAAAGTGCCAGGTTAATGTTGGGTTTCGAGTCAACATGTGATTTTTCTGAAGTTCAGATTGAGTACTATGTGAGTGGTTTTGTATAAGGTTAAGATTTTCAAATCACAAGCTGTGGTTTTAATTTGGAAAAAAAGAAAGCAGTTCAATAAATACTCCCCATACTCAAAATTCTGGAGATGGTATGGTAGCTATGGAGGTGTAATGAGTTTTTGGGGATACATATAGGATGGTCTTAACTGATGACATGGAGGCAGGGTTTGAGATGTTTGTGTTTAAAATGGGCTGTTCCTGAATATCTGACTCTAAGTGACTCTGAGTGTGGTCAAGAATGAAGATAATGTCAATCCTGTTATCAGGAAGAACAAGCTGAGGGAGGGAAACCTGATTTTTATGTCTACCTCTGCCAGCGGGGATCTCTGACAACCTTTCTGATCCTCATCTGAAAGGAGATGTAATACCAGTCTGCCTAAATGGGTAAGAATAGCAATGATTTGGGCAAGAGGGTAGAAGTGAACTTGTGATCTTTTGTTCTTTGTCCCTCTGTAGCTCTGATTTGGCACGTGAGGAACCGTGGGGCTAAAATTGCTGGAATTCAGTGGTCCTGCCTTAGTAGCTTTAATGAAGGTGGAGAATGTCAATGTGTCTATATATAACTCCATAGAAAAAAAACCTAAAAGTTTATAACTCAAAGATAATTAATAACTATTAATTTAAAATTTAGGAATGCAGTATTTTCCAAAACAAGAGACCCAAGAAAACCTAAAAAAAAAATTAATATAATTACTACTTATGGCTTTCTTCCATGAATGCTTGAGATTGGTTTATATTCATGTTTTCACCTTAATTTTCCATAAAACATGCTTATTTTAAGTATCAAACATATTAAAAGCTGTTTGTTGTGGGTTTTTTCCTCTGAAAAGTCATTTGTGACTGGGAGAAAAGCTTTGTGAAATCCACTGTTGTAAAGCAGGTCATATTAAATAGTCTTAAGGCACTGTACTAATAGAAAATGTTTTGGTATTTGGGAGGATTTTGTATGCCTAGGCAGTGGAAGGCTACAGATACTTACAACCATGATATAACCAATGTATATATGCAAAATTTCATTTTCCAGATGAAGCAACATTTAGCAAATGCTCGCTAGTATCTCGCTATTACATTATTTTCAGACAATAACTTGGAAGTGAATTTATGGCATCAGCTTTTTAAAGTAAGAATCAAAGTGATGTCCCCTGTAGATGCTATGACTTGGCATGCTACTGAGCAGTCTTCTTGCTGAGCTACAAGGAGAAGACAGGGTGTTGTGTGTGGTTTTTTGTGGCTTTTTTGTTGTTGTTGTTGAAGATTTCTGCTAGTCTGTGGAGCTCTAAATGGTATATTCAGCTTTGAGTGACGTTCCTCAGGGGTCAGTATTGGGACCAGCCTGTTTAACACCTTTGTCAGCAACATGGAAAGTAGGATTGAGAGCACCCTCATCAAATTTGGTAAGTTACCAAGCTATGTGGAGTGGTCCACACACTGGAGGGAAGGGATGCCATCCAGAGGGACCTGGCCAGGCTTGAGAGGTGGGCGCGTGCAAACCTCATGAAGTTCAACCAGGCCAAGCACAAGGTTCCTGCACCTGGGTCATGGCAATCCCAGGCACAAATACAGGTTGGGCAGAGAATGGCTAGAATGCAGCCTTGAGGGGAAAGACTTAGGGGTGTTGGTTGATGAGAAGCTCAATGTGAGCCAGCAGTGTGCACTGGCAGCCCAGAAAGCCAACTGCATCCTGGGCTGCATCAAGAGAAGTGTGATTCTACCCCTCTACTCTGATGAAACCCCACCTGGAGTCCTGTGTCCAGCTCTGGAGTCCTCAACATAAGAAGGACATGGACCTGTTGGAACAGGTCCAGCAGAGGACCATGAAGATGCTGAGAGGGCTGGAGCACCTCTCCTATGAGGACAAGATGAGACAGCTGAGGTTCTTCAGCCTGGAGAAGAGGCAGCTTCAAGGAGTATAGCAGCCTTTCAGTACCTAAAGGGGCCCTATAGGAACGGTGGGTAGGGACTATTTACAAGCACATGTAGTGATAGGACAAGGGGTTAATGGTTTTAAACTGGAAGAGAGTAGATTTAGAGAAGGAAGAAATCCTTTGCTGAGATATGCTGGAACAGGTTGCTCAGAGAAGTTGTTTACACCCCATCCCTGGAGGGGTTCAAGGCCAGGCTGGATGGGGCTTGGTCTGGTGGGAGGTGTCACAAAAATCGACTTAACTGTTGTGTTGAGGGATGTTATTTTAGAGGAAATCAGAAGAATTGTTTGTATCTTCTGCTTGTCTTTGCAGTGGACTGAATGAAGTACAGCTGGGTGCTCTGTAGTGAATAAACTCTCCTGGGTGGAAAGAAACTGGGTTTAGGACTTCAGTGATTATGATTTTTCATGCATTAAAAATACCATAAATAGGCACGTGCCTTCAAACACATTTGTAGACAGGTCATGCTAAATATATTTTAGTAAGAATAATTTGGCTGAGTTGACGTTAAAAGTTCTTCATTACTTTAAGAATATATGAAATAGGGTTAAATGTATAAATGGCTTTTTACTGAGGATACAGTCAGGAAGTTTTTGAGCTCTTGGATATTTTGCTACAGGGGAACTAAACTAGCCAGTGTTTTATGATTTAATGGGTATTTATTCTCAATACTATTAAAAATAGAAATGGAGCGAGATATCACAGAGCCAAATATTCAATATTCTTTCCAAAATTTCCTTTGAAGTTAGAGTTTCTGACAGTTTCCTTCTTAAACACCCCTTCCCTTGAGAATTCCTAGCTGAGAGTACGTGTCTCTTTTCACTTCCAGAATTTATGCTACTCTCCATGCTGTTCAAAACTTCCTGCCCGGGACTCTTAAAAGAAGACTTCTCACATTGCTTCGTGCTCTTTGTTCTTAGGGTCTTGCTGTTTAGAGGCTCTAACACCTCCCAACTTCTCACCCACAGTCTCCTGAGCCTGACACTTCATTGGTCTTTCTGCTAAAGCTCCAGCTTCCCTTTCTGTCCGGTATTTCAGAAACGTGGAAAGTCTCTTTATTAAAGAAACACCCCTGATTGGAGCCTGAAAGCACAAAGGATGGGTGCCAGGAAACAAGGATGGATGGATGGTATCGAGTGATGGGCAAAGCCTCTTGAAACTTCTGACACGTGTGTGAACACGCGCAAGCTTGTTCTACCACCAAGGAATTGTGATGCTATTACATTTCCTGGTCGAGAGGTTTCTGGAAGAACTAAATCTTTTGCTCATTTCTGACAAATAAGAAGTCTATCTTCCCAGGCTTTCATCTTCTGGAGTGTATAAAGAGGTGCTGGAAGCCCTTCTTTACTTGAGGGGATATAGGGTATACCTGTCCCTGTACATGCAGTGTTTCTGCTTTGCTAGTCCTCTGGGGGAAGAGTGGAGCAGCACCAGGCAGGGAGGTTCTGGGGCTGGAGTGTCCTCCTGGAGCAGGCAGTGGGACTTCTAGCCAGGGATTGATGGAAATGGTGGTAGAGGCATAATGGGGGATGAGCCATGGGGCTCCACTCCTGATGGATCCCAGTGCTGCAAAGATTACTTTTGTGGCTGCTGTAGCCATGTCACCATCTGGTGACTCTGCCATCGTGTCGTGGGTACCACCCAGTGACTGGTGGGTTGCCCATTATTAGCATAATCCTGAAAAGTAGAAAACTGAGTTTGATCCTTTATCATGGTTTCAGATAGAAATGACTCGAGTCCATAATTTTGTTTAGGCACAATTTGTAGATGAAGTAGTAGAAACCAAGACAAATGTTGCTATAGGAATTAAAAGGTAAACTAGATGGACCAGAACCGTGAGCTGGGCATTTAGAATTGATTTTAATGTAAAATGTGTTTTGTATGTGAAACATGACCTTCCTGATTTTTTTTTTTTGTTAGTTTGTGAAATTTTTTTTAGGTTTGTCATGCTACATGGTCCTGGAGCTGAGAATTTGAGGATTGTTGGAATAATGCAGAATATTGATAAACTTTTCTCAAACCTATAACTCAAAGACTGATTTAGAAGCTCATCAATCTGTTAAGTGCCCTTCAAAGAGGACATACAACTTTCTCCAATAAAAATAAAGATACTTTCTCTAATTTGTTGGATATTTTACCTTTCAAGTTATCCATGAAAGGGCAAGAAAACTGTCTGTAATTCTTAGTTTTCATTCTGAGATTCGAGTACATCTGGCCTGTCTGTTTATGTCGAAAATGTTTATTGTTGCCTTCATGTAGGAAGTTGAAGCAATTTTGGAAACGTGCCATTTTGTCTTGTGACTGCTTCTTTCATAGAACTAATCATTATTTTTAATACTGAAAAAAGGAAGCTGTATCCTGTCTTATACAGCATTTTGCAATACAGTAGTGGGGAAAGCATTTTCTACTGTGCTGTAAGATGTGAATTAGTATACTTTTATCCAAAACCTAAGAAAGTTAAAGTACTGAGTTTCTACAAGTGTTGATAGGTGCTTATTAGAATAAAGTATTTTGTTTGTTCCTGGTAAACAGTCCCTATTAATAAAAAAAAAAAAATCTATCAGAAGTTGGAAATAATTATTTGATGTTTTTGTTTAATAACACAGATTGTAACAGAAAATTTATATGGGATGAGAACCAAAAAAAGATTATTATTCTAGGAGTTTTCATACTGATGCTCAGAGATTAGGTCAAGAATTGCAGAAATTCTTAAACGATGTGTAAGGAATCAAATTTATTTGCAAGTTTTCATGATCTCTTCCTTTGCAGGAGAGAGGTGAAGCTACTAGATTGTGGCTGGATAATTGTTAACAGTACTGGTCTATTATGTAGCCACTTTGCCCAGTGTAAAACTGTTCCATGGTTTATAATGCAAGGCTTGTCTCTGCCCATAGTGCAAATTTAAGATGCCATAACGTGGCCAGATTAACTGCTACAAAGATCTATCAACTTCTTACTGCTTTGTCTAAAAAAAATATGATCAACATCCTGAAATTCATATATCCTGAATGCAGCAGAAAAGGGCAAGGGAAGAGTTTGACTTAAAATGGTTTGACTCTATGAAAGGTGGACTCTTTGAGGTGGTCTAATAGTCTTGGGCAACAAAAGAGTAAGCATACGTTGCATTAATTGGAATTAATTCTAGAATCCTTATGGAGTGGTTTTTTTATTATTATTTTTTAAACCTAATATAATCTCTCAAATTTTTCCCTACCAGTATCCCCTTGTGTTTGGACTGATCCTTGCATTCTGCTGGTGTTCTTTGGTTTGCTGTAGTCGAATTTATATGGGAATGCATTCAATTTTGGTAAGAAAATCACTCTATTGAACTTTTACTTTAATGTTGTTCTGATTTCTTAAACTTCCATTACACTTGAATTTTTAAAGTGCAGTAATTGTAGATAGATATTTTAATTTTTAGAATGTCCTACCATATAGGAAGAGAAAACCTACTTTTTTTTCATCAGCTAAAAGTGGATGTCTTCTGTTAATTTAGACTTTTTTTTTTCATAAATTCAATTCCCAGTTGAAACTTAGCTAATGTTTAATAGTAGTTTTAGTGCAGAAATTGATGACTGTGTTAAAGCATAGGAGAAGTTTTCCTCTAAAGAATAGAAATAATTTTGCAGGATGAAAGAGTGGTTGTTAATATCCACTTGGCTACTCAAACTGGAGTGCCACGCTAAATGCTGGAGTTTCACTTGCCCAAGATTCTAACGAACCAAATAACAAAGTTGTCAGCTTTGAAAAACAGACTTGCTTATTAAAAAGTGAAACTGAAACATACAATGCATACCATGTAAAAATGGAAAACCAAGATCGCTGCAAAACAGTAAGCAGAATGTAAGACTGTTAATGAAGTGGCTAATGAGGTTTTTGAGGATCACCTGCTGGAAGGAGAATCAGACAGAAACCAGTAACCCTGGCAGTGAGTAGTAAAGCTGGTAGATGAACATGGTGTACGAGGGGCATGCAAAAAAATAAGGCAGCTCAAACTAACTTAATGACATATTTGCATTAGTGATTAGGAGGCTTCCCAAGTCAGAACCACTCACATGGAAGATAAACTGGTGTTTCAGCTCACAAAGTATTGCAACAAATAGCAATACATCATGGAGACTGGGTTATTCAGCAGTTTCGTATCTGAATCCTCTATGGTGTTTGAATGAATACAATTAACCATGTGTTACCTGTAATATAAATTAACCGTGGTGCCTAAGTTTGGGGAGTAGGGTAGGGTGGCAAATAGAGCAGAAAGTTGCTGTGCTTGCTTCTGAAATGAGCAAGTCTGACTTTTGTACCAGTTGATTGTGTCAGAGCTTTTTATCAAGCATTGGATTAGTAGAAGTGAATTAAAATGATTAATTGAAAACAGAGCAATACAAATACTGATGACGAAGGTCCCACCTCCTGGCTTCTATGGAAAAGTTGATAAGCATGTGAATTAAGGTGATCTGGTTTCTAGTGCTTGGATTTCTAAAAAGCTTTTAACAAATTAGTTAAGAGCTAAAGGTGAAAAAAGATGCAGGTAATTCTGTGCAAGCGAGTGAATAATCAACAGTGACTGAAGTGTAATGCAAAGTTAAAAGATAATTAGGGTAACCTTTTAATTAAGAAAAGACATTTTTTAAAGCAACAAAATTGAAAATCAAATATGAAGCCACAGAAGTTTCTTCTTCGTCTGGTTTAATAGCTGGAAACAGTTCTGCATTCTTGCAGTGTTGTTAATTCTGAAGCTGGAGTGGAAATCCTAAACTGCTCTGATGCCTGGTGGCCATGGTCCTCCACTGCCTTGCCACTTGCTGCCACCACTGTTCTTGTGTGTTGGCATTGAGCTGTTCCAGCAAACTAAGGTGGCAGAATGTATTTAGCTGGGTTAGGTTTGTGCTGGCTGTAGGCTGGAATGCCCCAGTCCTCCACAAGGAAGATTGTAGCCAGCAGACAGGTTTGACTGTGGATCATTTGAATGCAGCTTTTTTGGTGATCAGGACCATCATCTGATCACAAGACAGGTGTCCCGTGTTCAAATGCAATTCCCTACTTCAAAACTAAATTAAATTTAAATGTTGTATAGTAAATGAGAAAAGAAAGAAAAAATCCACAAGTCGCTTTTAGCACCAGAGCAACTAGGCTCATTTCTGAACTAGTGTAACTTAAATAGGAAGTATTTTTAAAAAAAATGATTACACTGAGACCATATCTTTCTCTCTCTTCAACAGGATGTTATTGCTGGATTTCTGTATGCTATTCTCATCTTGATTGTCTTCCATCCAGTTGTGGACCTGATTGATAACTTCAACTTAACTTACAAATATGCACCCTTAATTATCATCAGTCTCCACTTAGCCCTGGGCATCTTCTCTTTTACTCTGGACACCTGGAGCACATCACGAGGGGACACAGCTCAGATACTGGGCTGTGGGGCCGGAGTGGCCTGTGGTTCCCACATCAACTACATCATGGGTCTAAAGCTAGATCCTCCTCCCCATACCTTGCCTCTGTCTCTTTCCTCTCTCACTGTGACTGTCTTTGGAAAAGCCATATTGAGGTTGTTGATCGGAGTGATAGTTCTTTTGTTAACAAAAGTAGCCATGAAAAAAGCCACGATTCCACTGGCCTGTAAAATATTTCGCATACCCCATGACGACGTACGGAAAGCAAGACAACGCATGGAGGTTGAGCTTCCCTATCGCTATATTACATATGGAATGGTTGGGTTCTCCCTCATGTTTATTGTTCCTTCCCTCTTCCACTTCATCGGTCTTTCCTGATGATCCAGTTTTATCACTTTAATTAGGGAGAACGGAGCTGATTGCTTTGTGAAGAGGTGCACTAGGTTGCTAAGGGAGGGCCAGCGAGCTTGGCTTCAGCAGGGTCTTCACTTTTAACAGCAATACCTCCCAGGCAAAGCATTTAAAGAACTTTGCACATCTTTGGGTATGGTACAGGGCCAGCAACCAAATATCAGCCCACGAGAAGCGCTGAGCTCTGTAAATGCTACGTCTCCATTTATTGCTGTAACAAGGTCTCTGTGTGTGTGTGTGATGCAATGACTGTATCTGGAACGTCTGTCACCCTGTACCCCTACACACTGACACTTTAAGAGGTCTGGCCAACAGCTAATCAGAAAGCTCCATTCATGATCTGTTTGCCATTTCATAGTAATTTATTTGAGTTCACTGAAATTCAGTGAAATTCAGAGTTTTCTTGGACCACAGACTGCTAAATTTGCTTTACTCTCTTCTTTCCTGAAGTCCTGCTTCAAGGTGTTTCAGCTAATAGGAATTTCTAATGGACCAAACTTGTAATGAGTTTGAATTTTCTAAAAAAAAAAAAAACAAAAACAACCAAAGAGAAGCCTTTTTCTTTAGCCCCCTTTGCAGAGTAAAATGTCTGGATTGGCATTGGTAGGTATCTCTAGAGTATGTATGATTCAGGTACTGTATTTTATGGTTTAATAACTGTGCCTTTTTGTTGCTAAATTAAGGAATGCCATATATACTGTGATGTAGAAGTGCTTAATTTTATTTAAAATCCTACACAATTAGGCAGATATTTTTAAATGTTAAATTGTCCACGTTGCTGGCATGGTTCAAGTTAACCAGAATATTCAGTTTAACCTGATTGAAATTGCATATAGAAAATGACCCAAAAATCACATCTTTATGTTCAAAATGTTGTAAATGGACACTAATCCCTTTTGTAAGTATTTTTAATGTGCATTGTATGTTAATGGAAGAGGGTATATTTTTCTGGAGATTGTTTATACAGTGGACGGATATTAAAAGTTAATTATCTAAACATAGAAACAATAAAAATACCCCATTCTGCAAAGAAATGGGTCTCATTTATTATTCCAAACTAATTTAGAAGGACCATTAGTTTTAGATGTTTGCTTAGAAATCCTTATTCTATAAAAAAAAAATGTATTTTTATGCATTAACATACTGTATTGAAAGGTGATAATCACTTTTACCCAATTTAGGTAGCTATAAGACAACATAATGATCGAATTAAACTTTTAATCATTCTGAGAAACAGATTGTGAGCAGTCGACACAGTATGGTCAATGCATAAATGGTTTGTGCATATCTAAATTTTACTGAATTATTATGCAGTTTTCAGCTTTTCGTGATCCTTTTTCCAGTGAGGAATAGAATCTGACCCTTCAACTGTCATTTCGTGTTACCTCTTGTGTTTCATTTTGTCCATGTGAATGTGTTGTCTGTTCTTCCTGTGTCAGGAACTGCCCTATTGCAGCAAGAGCTGTCTTGCTGCCTGGCCAGATGTGAATTACTTAGTTTTGTGTTGGTGGGATTTTTTGGTGGTTTCAGGAAAAACATAATTTGGTTGGGTAGTGATGAGAGAGACTACAAAGCCTAATTTATTTTTTTTTTTGTAAACTGTATCTATAATTGGAAGGCGTTCTTTTTTTTTGCATTGGACCTCACATCTCCAAATTGCTAATATATTAAATGAACAAAAATTAACTTTCTCTCTTTCCTCGAAGCTCTCAAAGTTATGGTACACTGGCATTTGACGATGGGGGAAAAAGCTAATTCTGAATTGTGAATTGTACTCCAACATCTACCTAAAACTGACAGTGTGTTAAACATCATCTGTAGCTGAAAAACCCTTACCTAATAGAAAATTACCTTGTTTCAGTGCATGTTTCTGGAGTTGATTGGGGGTCTTTTCCCCCCCTATCTGTTCCTCTTTTGCAGTTTAATGACGAATGTGCAGTAAAAGGTCAATGGAAGATCTAGAAAAGGTGAATAATAAATCATAAGCAGGTAGGGCTTTCAACAGGCTAAGGAAAATGGCACTGTAGTTTATTGTACTGTTACTCATAAATACCTATTTTTATATGTTATATTGGGTAACTTCAAAACGTCATGCTCCATGTCAGGAAATGTACATCAGAATGTTTATACAGCACCTTTGCAGCCCTGTCCCTTAAGACTGTGAACTGCTTTACTGAAGTTTACATGAAAAAAAAGTTTTATTCTTCTATTTTCATAAGAGGCTAGGGCTCAAGAGGGAAGTTTAGCACAAAATATCATGCAATATGAAAGCTATTACAGAATAACGAATCACAGACATGCAAAAATTTTAAAATACAACTTAAATATTTGTGGTTTAGTATGTTTCTTTTTGTTAATAATAAACTAAGGTTCCTTCAGATCTGGCCCAACAAAACAGCAGGCAAAACTGAAGCACCTTCTTTGTCCTGGGCTGTTCCGAGAGCTGAATGTGAAAAATATTTCTAGTATAAGCACCAGCTGGTACCAAATAACTTATAAATAAATTTAACACGGCTTTAAAAGGTAGTTAAATGTCTTTTCTGAAGGTCAATACACTTGAAACCTTTCATGAAGTGGTACAAAAACATATTCGTGTGTGGCTGCTGGTGAACTTCCTTGGTTCCAGGTTTTATGGTCCCAAAGAGATAAATACTGCGATTTTATAGAAGCAAATAGAAGATATAAATACACATTTATTACAAAAAGCTACGAGTTAAATTTGTCTTGGTTACTGTATGAAATGAAACCTGAAAGTAACAGTCATGTAGAGTGTGTCTTGGCACAAAATTCTGTTTTCTGAGAGGCTGAAAAGACTCAAATTAGTCTTAGACTGCCTTAAGCAGAGAAGCAGGATTTTTTTTCCCTGGCCTGGACTAATATATGCAT
>BJBW01005200.1:3164-13644 GCA_004320125.1 Scolopax mira | reverse complement strand
CTGTGTGATGACCTGTGAAGGTCTTCAGCCTCTGATGGCACTTCCTTACCCTGCAAACTGGGAGGGGGAGGAGATGGGCAGAGCCTATTTTAAGGTAAATTGGCAAACTAAAGGGAGTTGTGTTTTGCTTATTTACTTGGAAATCGTTTTAAACTTAGGTACAGCTTTTCTCCTGGGGAAAAAGGAAAAAAAAAAAAAGCAGGAAAATGAATTTCTTCTAAAAAGGCATCTTGAAACGTAATATGTGGAGCTTTTGGTTTTGATTGTGGGGTTTGTTTTGGTTTCTTTTTTTTTTTTTTTTACCAGAACAGTGTTAAATTGTCTGGGTTTTAAAAGCTATTATGTTTTCCTTTGCTACTACTTTCAGTATTTTTTTTTTTAATTCCACTTCTTGCTTATTTCCCAGGGAGTGTCCTGAACTTCTTGTAGCAATTGCTACTTATGTGACGATTGTAACTTTGTACTTGTAAATATTTAAGGGCTGTTGGTGGCTATTAGCTGCTCAAATACAAAAAACCCAAACCTTGCATGCTGTAAGTAAATTCATCTGTTGTTCTAAAAGCTGGTTTTATTTCAGTATTTGCTTTCTCAGTAGAAAACTGAATTGTTTGGTTGGTTTTTTCCACATGCAATATACCAGATATGTTTTTTCTTCCTGTAATGCTACATGAAACAAAGGCAAACAAAGCTTAATTTGGAAACAAAATGTGTTACTGTGTGGCAGAGAGGGTATAGCTCTTTAGGTGTTCACTAAAAAGTGAATATTAGATGCTGGAGTTGGGGCAAATTTAACTATGCATTATAAAAAAATGTTGTGCTCCATTCTGCACCAGAAATAATCTGCGTGTTGTTAAGAGTCCATTTAACAAAATGAAACAAAGCAATAATTACTTGCAATGTACAATTAGTAACTGTTCTGTAGGGTCAAAGAAGAATAGAGGCTACGTAGGAGAATACCACCTTAAAGATATTGACCAGTAAATGTAAATTAGAAAGTCCTATTGAGTTGGAGCATTTGATTAGTCACTAAACTTGGACTAAATGAGTCACTACGCTTTTCCCACAATTTTATTTTTGTTAGAGAGGGTAATGAAGAACAAGGGTGATATTCCTGAAATGGAAATTAGATCTTAAGACAATTCTAGATGTCTAAAATATCACTGAAACCCATCGGGCCAGGAGCTAGTAACCTGAAAAGTAAGAGCAAAGTCTGAGGGGGATTTTGTATTAAACTAAATGCACTTAAACATGATGCCAAAATTTGGCTTATACTTGATTTATATGAAATCTGTAGTACAATATAGATATATAATATATTGCATATTGGAGTTTAATTTTTTATGTATAGATGTTTTTCTTGTTACTGTATTCCCTGATAAAAGCAAGTGTTCATAAAAGATAAAACAGCTTTGTATGATATAAAGCTGTATGTTAGCAGTATTTCGGGAAATAATGCAGTTGTAACCCCCTCTTTGAGAACTTTATTTATGAACTAAAGATATTTTCAAGTGCAAGCCCTGAGTTAGTTGAGGACTATATAATGGTTGCTGTATAATAGTGTGCAACTGATGTTTTCAAAATTAATACATCGCACCTCTTTGTTATATATGATTGTTAATGATTTTTATACTCATTGTACACTTTCTGCAGTTGTCAACTAATACTGAAATGCATAGTGACTGGTAACTCATGTGTCTCATTTCATCTGCAACGAGTGGGTAATAAACTACTGTTGGATTCAAACACCTTCTGTTGTGTTTATTCCTTCCTTTATTGTACAGCAATAACCATTTGAACACTCTTACCTTTTTAAGGCGTAGACTCTAGACGCAAAATTTTAGGGAAAAGAATGAGCAAATACTGGAATGAGGTTTGTCTTTTTCTGCTGCCTTAAAACCTGGATTGTTTGGTGTCATATGCTAAATAATAAAACGAGCTGTTGATCAAACTGTATACAAGATTTAAGTTGTATTTTTCTTGTTGTATAGCTTTTGTATGGAAGCATGCTCTTATTCTGACCAAAAACTTGCTTTCTAGGAAAGTGACTGGGTAAAAAATAGCTTCACAAGTTCTGGAACTACTAAATTTTGGGTTTCCAGTGGGTATCTGATGACTGCTTTGACTTAAACTGCATGTTTAATGAGATATCTCAGTCTTCATTTGAAATCAGAGTCCTCGTAGAAAACAACAGCATGAGTTTGTGTCCTGTTGGGTCATCTTCCAGTAACTTCTGCTGATCTCCCAAATCTGCTCAGAAAATTGGCCAACTGTGGGTATTTTCCCCCCCAGATTAATGAAGATTTACAGATTTTTTCATGGAATGTGTGTAGCCAGTATATTTGCACGAGCTTTCCTTAGGAAACCAGACAAATTGCAGAATACTCTTAATTTCAAGCATGTTTGTTTTGTTTTATCATGGTCCTAAGATACTTTAACAAATGTGAGAAAGTATTAGTTCATTTGTGTATTTCTATTTGGTAGCCTGAAGTTCCCTGGAGAAGTGTATCAAAAAAAAAAATCAAAATAATTCTTGCTTCTCTCTTCCTGCAGTTGTACAATGCCCAGTGAGCAGTTCAGTAATTGCAGAACATACTAGAAGAGTGGGAAGTACCCCTTAAAAGGAAGCTGTTATGCTATTTCAAATCCATTTGTTGGGCACTGTGGAGTGTTCTTTTCTTATTGCACTTTTTAAATAAGGTAAGAACTCATACTTTCATGCTAAGTAAATCTCCTACAACTTGAAGAGATTGTTGTGGTGTTGGTTTGGGGGTTTTGTTTATTATTTTTTTGTCTTTTTGTCCTTTTAGAGCTGTCAAGCCAAGATGTTAATTTCAAGAAATGTTGGTTATTAGTTTGTTCTATAAATTTAACAATAGTTTTGAAGATGCTGAGACAAAAAAAAAAATTAATAAAATAATACAATTGAAGAACCCCCAGAATGATAAGCTCAACCAAAAGCACATGATGAAAAACTCAATAAATGTAACAAAATCACACCTCTCTGATGGCAAGATTTTAGTTCCTCATTCCACTGATGTTTGTAACTGTTCATAGTCTTTGCTGGGGAAACAGAGGTTTATTATAAGGACTTAACACTTCACCAAAGCAAAGCTCTGGTCTCTTGCGTCATAAAATGACTCATAAGTGGTTGGTCTTTCTAATTCTTCACGTTAAATAAAATAATTTTGAAGGTATTTGGAGTAAGCATTCCTTATCTGCTTAAACAGCTGATGGAGTGTAATGGAAAGACTAGTGACAGTTCTAACTTATGCCAGGAACTAAAACCAGAAAGGTGTAATCAGAACTCTGTTGATTGGCCCATCCTGGCCAAAATTGGTGAACTAATTACTAAATCTCCACGGACCTGAAATGTGGATCTTCCTCAATTGTATGTTGTGTTTGTTGCTCTTTCTGTGAGGCTGTTAGATCACAGTTAGATCACAGATGCACCAGATACAGGAGAACTGCACAAACCTTTTCAGGTACAAATCATCTTTATTAAGCCTTTGACAGCAATTTAGCCATGATGCCCCTATAGGTTGTCTGATTTGATTTGACTTTTTGCTTGCTAATTACTTTGCAGAAAGCAAAAGCTTAAACCTGCATTGTGCTGGGAATTGTCCCTTTCCTCTTTCTACATTTTGTAATAGAGCTTTCCCTGCATTTTAACTTCAGTCTGTGAAGAACAGCTGGGTGTAGAGACACTTGTTTTCCTTTTCTAAAGGATTTTCTTACCACTCCTATAATTCTCAAATACTTATTACACCCCTTATTATTGACTTAACTGAATGCTCTGACTTTATACAATTAACTTTGACCACAGGCAGTAACTTTTCTGGATGGCATGGTAAGTACTTGGTCTACAGATGGTGTGGTTTTGGGTACAGAGAACGTAGGAGTCCTTAAGTATGGTGGTTCTTTTCCTGTCCCCACAACTACTGAACATGTATCAATAGTTCAATCTCACTATTATCACACCCTAAAGAGAAAACTTTTCTTTTTTTAACTACACAATAAATCTTTTTGGTATGAGAAACCGTTCTAAATCTGCTAAGAATCCATGGGGTTTGTTCCCCCCCCCATCCACCTCTAAGTGTGTGTATGTTCAGCAAGTTTTAGGGCAGGCAAACTTGGTTTTTAAATCTTAGGAAGAAAGCAGCAAATTTGCTTTAGGCTGCCATAAAAAATCACCCAAAGGCTGTTGGTTAACTAGATACTTCATAATGAAATTCCCTTAAGTTTAGACAACCCCAAACTCCACAGGAGAATCTTGTTTCTGAGGATGCTATCCTAAACTCACTAGTGCAACAGAACTAAAACATTTGTTCTACTTGAAAAAACCCTATGAATTAGTGATGGTAAACAGCAAGTCTGCAATAGGTGAAATTACCTACAACTAAATTCTGATCAGTCTTTCCGGGGTGAGAAAGCAATGATTTCCTGATTCTGTACAAGTGGCTGCTCTAACCTCCCAGCCCACATTTCCTCTGTGCAGCCTTCCCACGTGCTACAAACCATTTTTTCTCTCTGTCATGGACACCTGCTTCTCATCTACTCTTCTACATCTTCAGCTTTTTCACTTCAAGTAGGTCCAAAGACTCTCACCTTCTCAAGCTTTACAGCCATGCTTCGTGCTTGGATAATCTGCCACTGCACAAAGGTCCTTCAAGGTGAGACATTCATGTGCCAAACTGGTTTCCTTCATGTGGTCATCCTCTCCGTGGCCAGGTACCTCCATTCCATGCTGAGTCCTGGGGCTGGGCTGAAATGTGCAGAGTAAGATTGTAAAGGCTGGGAAGTAGTGAGAGATTATGTCATTAGAGTGTGTTAAGAAAAGTCAGGGAAGAACCTGTGTGTGGCAGAGGCAGGAGGAGAAAAGGGTTGCAGGAATGGGCAATGGGAGGACGTAAGGGATTAATAGAGGTGTTGAGAAGTAATAGGCTGAGGAAAAAATTGACAGTTGTGAACAAGGTCATACTTTTTTCAGACCATCCTTGAGGTTAGGAACGAAAAAGTCCCAAATAAATTCCAATTCTGTAGTTTATTAATAATTTTTTTCCCCCTAGCTGCTATGCAGTTATGTCTGGATATACTTAATATTCAACAAGGAACTGGATATAGTTTCCCAGAGTTGGAGAGTGGGGAGCTATTTTGGTTTAAAGCTGCAGTCATCTGTTACAGTACCTGGAGAACAGCCCACTGCCTGTACTAAACCTAATACTTGATTCTGGGTAGTCTCAGATTCGAGTTGGTAGATGAATTCAGCAGTTAATCTTCTGAAAATCTTAAAAAAAAACCCAAACCAACAACAAAAAATGTTTTCTGAAAGTTCTTTTTCCCCTAAAAGCATGAGGCTAATTTGACATGATAGCTTAGAAAGCTTTTGCAGAAAGTACATTCTGCCCCTGTGTCAAAGACAAAAAGTTCCCCTGAATTACTTAATCCCCTGCATGTTTGATCATCTCTGCTGGTTTGTTAGATTTGGATAATTCCTGCTGTAGAGAATTCAGTCCCGGTGGCTAATCGAGTCCGCAACTTGCCTGGGGAAGATTGCCAAAAAAATGCCTGTTCTGAAGAGTTACTTTGCAATTGCTGATCTCACGCTGTTAAGCAGAGGGATGTAATCATGTTTGCCTCGTACAGGATGATTAAATTTCAGAACATGATGACCCAGATTTCTACTAACCTGCAAAGATTTTTAAATGCAAAGTTTAGAGAGGCTTCCACTGTACACAGCGTGTGCTTTAATCCTTCATTCATGTTGAATTTCTTTTTTTTGTTTACAGCACTATTCATGCTTTAATGGCCACTAATTGCTTAGTGGTTATTGCTGTGGACTACAGTGGGTCAGCTGCAGATGCTGAAATTATGAATTTAATAAAGCTATTACTCAAACTGATACTGCTTTAAGAGAATATTTTATCTGGGCTGATGTTTATAGGACATAATTAAAAAAAAAAAAAAAGAGACAACATTAAGTTTGAAGGAGTAAAAGTTGCCAATATCTTTAAGGCAGTGATTAAAAGCACAAAGTCAACCAGTTTAGCATTCAGACTGATTTCATACCAATGCTAATTAGTGCTGCACTGTGCTTGCCTTGCAAAAGCAGTTCTGTTTGTTCCTGACGTTGGCAGTGTGACAATATTGCTATTGTGTCCAGGCTTTGGGCTGACTGACCTCACTAATACAGTTGAAGGAAAAAAATATAACATTCTTATGATCAAGTTTTTGGCTCTTTTCACTTCAAGACCCGTCCAGGCAGCTCGGTGTCAACCAATTTTCAGGGAGGAATAAGGAACTCTTGCCATTAACAAAATTGCTGGTTTGGTCTGACAATTTGTCATTTAGAGAATTGTTCTCTGACCCAATGGGAGAAAAATAAGGAAACCTGAAGGTTGAAATATAAACACATTTAATAGAATAAAACTAAATAGTTACCATTAAAACCACTGAGGAACCAATACTGATCCTTATACCAATACAAAATAGACAAG
This sequence comes from Scolopax mira, assembly GCA_004320125.1. NCBI lineage: Eukaryota > Metazoa > Chordata > Aves > Charadriiformes > Scolopacidae > Scolopax > Scolopax mira. The sequence continues at coordinate 7,150 of BJBW01005200.1, read as the reverse complement.
GATTATACTCAGCCACTTCTATCAGCAGAAAGCTGTGGAGCTTCAGGAGGGAAGGGTTCAGGGGTCTGGCACCAGAGCAGGACGTTCTCAGGGTGGCAGCCATCAAGGGAGAGAGAGAAATTCTCAGGAAACTGGCTAATTTATATTGAATGTGATGCTCATGATATGAAATAATCCTGTTGGCAGCTTGTGTCAGGTGCCCAGTTCTCACTCTTCCTCATCCCTGCACCTGGCAAGCTCAAAAACACTAGGACCTTGAAAGTCATATAGCCTAACTGGCTATAAAGTAAATATTCTCACAAATTCAGACACTTGAATCTTCTGAAAATGCTGTTTTCCCCAGCATGAGAAGAGGCCTTACTGAAAAGTAAAATTGCTGAAAGAGAAATTAATCCTGTGTTGCTCAGACCAGGACAATTGCCAACAAACTTGCCCAAATCTCAACAGGTGCACTCCAAACATGGGTGCTCAGAAAGAGAGGGCGACCAGGAAAACAGAAATACTCTTCTTCAGTCTCTTTTGCACCACCTGAACTACCCCTGGAACATCTCCTCAGCTCGTTAGGGATTGTTACAGAGAACAGCTGGGGAGGCAGAGAAGGAGCCCACAGTGCATGGCCTCATTTTCTGCACTCAACAGGATCAAATATAAAATCCTAAACTGGCACCTTTGTTACTGACATTAGCATTATTAAATTTAAGAATTCCTGCAGTGAAGAGATAACAGACACAGTTCTCTTACTGCAGGATGTGGACAGGTAGCTTAGGTTCTCTGAAGTCAGAAGCTGTTAACTCTGAGATGACCTCTAAAAAATTGTGTCCTTATGCCACAGCTTGACTTTGCAATCAAAATGTCCTTTTATTGTACTATGTAATTAGGTTCTATGATTAATCGACATTTGATTTTGGTGTATTAAGTGCTTATTTAGCACTGAGTGTGAAAGTACCTTCGATAAATCCAGGAGCTTGATAATCTCATTGGTCATAATAAATTTGCCTCATTTCTACATTTTGGGTCAAGTTCTGCAGGTAGAACGGCAAAAAGCGATGGAGAGAAGTTTGCCAACTCACCCCCCTCAACAAACAGAAGAGAAGTGAGAAGGTGAACAATCCCCTGAGCTGTAACTTTTAAAGATGTTCAAAATCAACCCCTCTTCCTCCAGCAAATTGCATTGCCTTCTACTATTTCAGCTGCAGGAAGTTGCTGATGGAATTGCATTCAATGATCCCTGGTATGTAACACTTCGTCTACACACATATGTGAGTTAACTAGAAATCACTTAACTAGAAAAGTTAGCAGAATATTTTGGCCACCTATGCCATGAATCTTGATGTACTAGATAGACAGCCAAGTCGTTGGGGTACAACTCTTTGATTTGATAACGAGTAACAGTCAGAATCATCAAGCCCTATGAATGTTATTTATGAAAGGGCATCTTAGAAAAAGTCATTTCAATTCCATCTTCTAGTTACTCTAAATTCGTTCTCTGCTTTGAGTGCTATACATAAAATAACTCAAAAATTAATAAATCAATGGTGCTATCACTCCCTCACCCTTTTTTGAACTTAATTTTGCTGGGGTGGGGAGGGGGGGGAGGGGGATGAAACACTTCTTACCCAAAAGTGATACTTCTTGGTACCAGGAAGTAACACTTCTTATCCTGCATTTGACACAATGTGACCTAAATGTAAAAACCTTAAAAAAAAAAAAAGTAAAAAATTATTTATGGTATGTTAAGATAGCTCCCAGAAGTTGCTGACTATACTTGGGGACAGTTATGTCATGCCATACGTAGTGGCATTATGGAATCCTTGTTCTAGAGAACTTGCTGTTTGAGCACTTGACATTAGTCCTAGAGTACACGACACTGAAACTCGGGTTTGTTTAGACCACTTCACTTTCTTCTAAAGTGGGGATGGTAAAGATTCCATTCTAAAAATGTCTTTTGTTGTGAGTTCTGTCTGTAAAATAACTGTCAAGAGATACGAGTGATCTCCTGGAGCAACTGCCGTGCAATTACTGTAGTGAATGCACAGATGTGTTTCCACCTAACACATACCATGGCTCAGCAGCGGTGGTGTGCTGTCAAGAAAATTGTATTTTTTGTTAATATAACTGGATTCACCAGGGAAGGCTGAACACCAAATCCATGACTGTGGAATGATGTCATTCCAGTTGATCTTACAGCTGTTTGTACTACGTGAACAATGAACAGAAGGTATTTGTTGAATTTGAGACCATCCCAACCACCCCGGGAAACTCAGAGGAAAAACTGCAAACTCAAAGTATTTCTCATTGTAATAATGACATTTACACCACGGCTTTAAGCATTGCAGTGTGTACCCTGTTAAATTCAATACACTCTTCAATGAAATCATAATATGTCCTGGTTTTGAAATTTTCTGAACAACTCTCAGGAATTTGAGCAGTTCTGGGTGATAAATTTCAACAGGCTGACAACAATGTTGGAAGGGATTTACTGTGAAAACAATATGTAATTTAGGTCTTTGTGCTTTGATGTCATGTGCTTGGATGTTTTTCTATCTTCAATGTACCATGCAGGAAAAAAACCCAGCCCTCTGGAGACATTCAAGCCTCACCTGGACACGTTCCTGTGGGACCTGCTCTGGGTGGCCCTGCTTTGGCAGGGGGTTGCAGTTGATGATCTCCAGAGGTCCCACAGGAACGTGTCCAGGTGGGGTTGGAATGTCTCCAGAGAAGGAGACTCCACCAACTCCCTGGGCAGCCTCTGCCAGGGCTCTGCCACCCTCAAAGTGAAGAAGTTCCTTCTNNAAAAGACCAGTCCCATCCTCCTGACACCCTCCCTTGAAGTGTTTATAAGCATTGATCAGATCCCCCCTCAGCCTTCTCTTCTCCAGATTAAAAAGCCCCAAGTCCCTCAGTCTCTCCTCATAAGAGAGATGCTCCAGGCCCCTCATCATCTCTGTAGCCTCTGCTGTCCCCTCTCCAGCAGTTCCCTGTCCTTCCATTTGACCAAATCAGATCTCAGGTGCCACAGAGCAAATTCTCTGTCTCCCTCTGCTCTCTAGGCTTTTGGGTGTCTCTTTTAAACTCTGCTCGCTCGAAGATGAGATCATTTGCTTTTTTGAGCTTCCCAGGGGCAGGGCGCCAAACGAACCAGCGCGATGCCCGAGTCTGGGCACAGCTCCAGCCGCGGGGCTCTGCTGGCCGCCGGCAGCCCGTCGGAAGTTGCAGGCCGCGGCCTGGTACCCCCTCCCCCGGGCCCGCGGCCCAGTTGGGCGCCTCTTCCGCGCCAGGCGGCGCCGGCCGCTCCTTTCCCGTCACGGACCATTAACGGCGGCCGCTGCCTCAGCAGGGAAGGCGGGCTCCCCGCTGCCGGGGCAACGGTGGGTCCCGCCCCCTCCGCCGCCGCCTGCACCAATCCCCTTCCCCTGCCGCCAAGGAGGGAAAATGGCGGCGGGTGATGCTGTTAAACAGCCAATGGGGTGGTTGGGGCGGGCTCCGGGGCGGGGCGGGGCGCACGCGGTGGCGGCCGGCTGTGGGGGAGAGGGTGGCTCTGAGGGGCCGCGGCGGAGACCCCAGGGGTGAGGCCCCCCGGGGTGCCGGGGTAAGTACCCCCGGGGTAGGGGAGCCTGGGGGGGCCGGGCCGGGCCGGGATGGGAGAACTGCCCCCGGGGAAGGGACGCCTGAGAGGGCCGGGCAGGGCAGGATCTGTCTGTGTGGGCGTTGCTGTGGGGAGGTGGTACCACGGGGTGGGAGGGTGGATTTGAGGGGGGATGGTCCCTGTGGAGTAGGGGTGACCTTTATGGAGGCTTGTTGTGTGAGGGAGGGAGGGGGGGGGGTCCGCTCGATTGAGCGTGGAGGGGAGCTCCTGTGAGTTTGGCAGTGGTTGGCCCTGTGGGGTTTGTGGCGGGAGAGGATAGTGATCACGGAATCACGGAATTGTCGGAGTTAGAAGGGACCTCCTAGAGACCATCCAGTCCCACTCCCCTCCAAAGCAGGGC